>CABHPH010001306.1:16392-47161 GCA_902168325.1 Peromyscus nudipes | reverse complement strand
GAGCAGAAGCACCAGGCAGCAAGGCTGAGATGGGCCACGGAGGCTGGGATGGACTATCCACCAAGGGTACAGAGGCAGAGTCATCTGGACCCTGTGGAGAAGACCCTAGGTCCCCAGAGAACCCCTGGAACAGAGGCTCTGGTGAAGGACACTGATTTAGGCATCTCTGGTCCCCCTTTTCTGTCTGCCTTCTGAGCAGCTCTCCTGTGGTCCTCACAGTCACTACGGCACACAGTTGCAGCTTCCCCCCTCTCCACCAAGACCCTGTCCTACTCCACTGCAGCTGCTATGGAGGAAAGACAGGGATGGAGGAGGCTGTGACCAGCAGTGGTTTAGTCATCATGAGAGGTGAGCTTGAAGGAGCCATTTCCAAGGCAGCACTAGCAGAGAGGGAGTGTCTGCCATCTGTAGGGGATCTCCCAGGGCCTCTTTGGGTTTCTCAGTCAAGAGGGCTGACAGGCGGCCCCAGAACAGTTCTGGACAGCAATGGACAAGGGCACCTGAGCAGGTCTATACGCTCTACACCCTCTGCCCTCTTCTTTGTCGGACCCGCCTGCACTGAAGCCCTGCCTTGTAGGGTCTTGGTAGAGAACCATTTCTTTCTGTCACACTATGCAGAGTTCGTCCTAGCTGGGACAACCTTGAAGGTGAGCAGTCGCTAGGAAGGTCAAATCTGGGGCCTTACTACAGGGACCACCCCAAGGTACTGGCTCTAGCCTTTTAGCTTGCCGGTCTGTTTCTTTATCTATCCAATATGGACCCGTGAGGTCTTCAGTTTGCATCGTGCTGAGAGAAGCTGCCTAATTTGCTAGAAGCAGAGCTGTGGCATCTTAGGGCCCTGAAGGACACCCAGTGGCTGTCTCCAAGTCCCTAAAACCACTGCCACAGTATCCCCAGCCTGGGCTGACATGGGTGAGGGAGAGTTGCACTGCTTGAGCTGACAGTGACCAGGCTCAGCATAAAGAATGCCAACCTGGCCATCCTTTCTGGATGCTGAGGGTGTACCTGTACCTGAGAGGATGCACCCTGACCTGAGAGATGTTCCTGGCTGGGGGCAGGAAGGGCCAGCTCTAATTCTCTGTGTGTTTGTTACAGACATAGCCAGGTAGGGATGATGGGGGCTCAGGCAGGGCCCGCAAAGGACTATAAGGCAAAGGGCAACTCAGAAAGATGGGACAGCACACCCTCTCTAGGGTGGGCCTGGACTTTTGGGGCAGGATAAAAATGCAGTTGACAGGTGCCCTGGCCCAGGTGTGTCCTAGCAGGCAGCACTGAGCACTGACGTCCCCAGACAGTTCTGCTTGAGGTCTTGGATGCTCCTCCCTACCTTCAGCCTCAGGCTCCTCCTTGGAACCAGGCCCAGGCCCCACTCACTCTTCCAGTTACCCTGAGAGACATTAGGTTAGTGGGGACATGAGGTCCCTGCTTTGAGGTCTGCCAACGTCCTTGTGAGGAGCTGTTTGAGAATGAGCCCTTCTCACGGTTGCTGTCTTTGGGTATAGGTGAGGACATCTGTGAGGAATGCCACCTAGACCCACTCAGAGCTGGTGCCGGCCACTCTGGGCTCTAAAGTGCTGGCCTGGGGGACTCCTTGTTGCCCTGTGCTTTGCCCTGAGACTGCACTTGGAGCTGCTGGGAAAGGGGCAGGACCAGGAAGGAGCCACAGTCATAGCAAAAAATGCATGACATGGGTCTGGAGAATAAAAAGACTTTTGTCCCGAGTCTTTCCCATCCAACACACCTAATGACTGTTTCCGAAGGTTGCATCAGCTGCAGGAGTCAGGCCTACCCTCTGCTCAGCATTGTTGTCAAGCACTGTCTGACCACTCAGCCTTTGCTTGGCATGCCTTCTGCTTACCACTCTGTTACCAGGACCTTCTAGACCTGAATAGCTAGATGTTGCCTCCAATGAGGTTCCCCAGCTGCCAGGTCTGGTCATGTGACATCACTTGTGAGTGTGCCTGGGGTATACTTGCTTACTTGAAAGAGCCTTGATTTTCAGCAAGAAAGCTGACCCATGTCTGTGAACAAGACTTCAAGCTCAAAGTTGGCACCCAGCCTCTGGTTGATTGAGTGAAGTTATGAGGGAATGAAGAGGGCAGAATGCTGCTGCTGAGCCTGGACCCATACTCTATCCCGTGCCTTTACCCTTAGCTCTGGGCTGAGCCCCACATTGAGCCCCACAACACTGTCTGCTCCCCAGGGTCTGAGGTTACGTACGTAGGACGAGGACTCCATGGCGCAGGGCCTGGACACGACCAGGCTCGATGGACATGCTGAACGTGCTGTGCTGTAAACTGTTCTGGGTCCCCACAGTGCAGACCCGGCCCTGCTCGTTGGCCTGCTGCACCATGACTGTCAGTTTGTTGGCAATCACAGTGTTTAGGATGGAGATGACCATCATGGGGAACACAAAGGACATGAAGGTGTTAACCTGCAGAGAGCAAGAGGCAGCCATTAGTCCCAGACATAGACCTTGTTTATCCACAGACCTGGGGACTACCATGCTCCTGTGCTCAGAGCTGGAGTTGGGAGGTACTTCCTAAGTTAGGAAGGCCATGCCCATCTAGCCTGCCCACCAGGCCAGGCCCTCCCCTGGAACTCCTCCTCAAACTCAGCTCCCACTCCAATCTGCTTGGAAATGATCAACATAGCCTCTGCTCCTGGGACTGGGTAAAACCCTAGGTGTTCTGACAAGGTTCTGGGCTCTGAGTCCTGAGTCTGGGAATATCATGTCCAGGACTCTAGAACTTAGCATGGTCTGTTCAGTGAGGCTGAGTCCTTGGCTCCCACTCTGCATGCAAACTGTTTGCATTGATGCCTCCATACATTCTCCCAACCACCTGGTGCCTCTCAGAGGTCTGAAGAAGCGTAGCCCTACTCATCAGTCCAGGCTTTCTACATAACTCTATATTTGGGGAAACCAAATCTCTGAGGTTCTTGTGACCAATAACTCAGAAGAGGCTGGACATGGGTTTGTTTTCTGACCTGTATGAGTTCAGCTGGCTTCTTCAGCAATGTCCAGCTGACCCTTGGAGCCACACAAATGTGGACATGTCCTAATTGAAACACATAGAGAACATGGCCAGCACAAAACTTGTGACTTGTGGTGAGGACAGTCATGACCAGATCCTGGGAAAGAGGGGAGTGGCCACCCAAAATGCTGGAGTTGACTGGACTCCCTGGGCCCCTTTTGGACTTGGGTGCAGCATCTGTGAAGGCCTTGCCTCCACTCCCAGGTAGCCACAGACCATCACTGGGAGGGGCTAGGAAAGAAACCATCCAAGTTGCCATTTTCACAAAGCTCTGCTCAACAGTCAGGGTACAAACCATTCAAGGGAAGGTATTTCTGCATGTTCTTGGTCAACACCATCTCCCTCTTGGGCTCTGTGTGCCCTCTCCAAGCTGTATCCCCTCTGACCTTGAGAACAGAGGATCTGTTCCATCCCCTGCTCCCCAGGCTCAGGGGCCAGAGCTGCTCCTGCCATGTTCTTAGCTCGGTCCGTTGGAAGCCCATGGAGGTAGGCAAGAAGTTCTCTGCTTGCTCTGGGCTCAGCTGTGCCCCATCCCAGGAGATACACTAATTCAATTCCTGGTGAGTCATGGTGGAATTAAACACACAGAATGTATCCAACACAGATTTAAAATGTCAAAACATTTAAAATACCACACCTCGCTGAACACAGGCAGCAGACAGCTACCTCTGGGACCGGACAGAGCCAGAGCAGAGCAGCAAGACAGGGACTGGCTCTAGGCTTTCACTGGCCCCCATGCTCCTAACCCTAAGGTTCCCAGGCTGAGCCCTTTTCTGACCCTTGCCAGGTGGGGCCCAGCCTCCAAACTGTCCACTTCCAACTTGCAGGGGCATCCCAGTCCTGTCTACACAGGATAGACTTGAGGAACATTTATGGCCTCTGCCAACTTGAGGATCATGGTGAGTTCATAGTAGGATGCCTCAGTGCTATCCCACCAAACCAGATGCACCCACAGCATCTTCCAATGTGCCTATCCAAACCAGCTCTGGGTGTCCTAGGGGACATGACAGGGGCTGACCCAAGACTACCCTGATCTGTGACTCTAAGCAGTGTGGAGGGACACAGCCAATAGCAGGAAAGCCAGAGGGGCAGCAGTACTAGTAACCAGCTGTGGGAAGGGCTGTCTCATCACAGCTGGGATGTGTAAATGCTAGGAAGAGGCCAGACTAAGTGTTGCTGGTCTTTGAGAGGCGCAGCACACGCAGCGTCTCTGCCTCCCTTTCTCTGTGTGTCTCCCCTGGTATCTTTCTCTTTGTTTTCCTCCTTCTGTTTTAGACATGTGTACCAATTCTCATGGGTGGCAGGACCTGCCTTAGTGTCCTAAGGCCAGCTAGGTGCTGGGCCACCCTGCACCACCAGCTTATTGGTCATGCTTGTTAAGCTGGGTTGGGACCCTGGGGAGGATAGTGGACCCCAAGGGCATGCCAGCCTCTGGTGTCCTTGCACCCTGGCTGTTATTATCCCACTCAGTTCTGGATGGAAATGCAGGGAGGGGCTCCAGAAAGTGGCAGAGCACACGGGAGTTGGGGGCTGGAGGTTGCGGTGTGGACTTGAACCTTAGACAGACAGGAGGAGTCCTATGTCCTTAGGCAGCTTTGATCTCGAGCAAGTCCCAGTCAGATTCCAGGTTTAAGGATTCTTATTGAAAGAGTGACCAAAAGTGCCCCCCACCATTGGGTGCCTTCAGTAGTACCCAGAATTACCATCAGGGTGGGCAAAGGAAGCAAGCTGAGGTTTCTTGTCAGGAAGCTGGGGTGGTTTCTATGAGGAATAGGGGTAGCCCATCCGCTGCTCTCCCTAAACCTATATTTTTTTGTGCAGAAGGAGGAAGGCAGAATAGAGGGTAGAGAAGAAAAAAGAACAGTGGTCAGGGATGGTGAGTCCAAGCTTGTACAAAGATGGTGTGGGGGGTAGAAATATAGTCTGTCAACAGACGAAGGTGCAAGCAGCTGGTAGAGTGTACCCCTGACTTAGGCCACCAAGAGGTGGCCTTGGCCCTTGAGCTGGAGCTCTTACCCTTATCTGCATTTCCCCTGCAGAATAATCCTGAGGCTTCCCCACCCCCTAGTTAAGCCCATTGTGTTTAGATAAAAAGTGGGACTCACTCACTCCAGCAAGCAGCCCACAATGGATGGGAAGGAGCTGAAGGGGTTGCAAAGTCTAAGAGCTTCAAAAGACAGAAGAGTAAGGTATGAGAAGTTTCCTGTGTAGTCCTTCCCTGTGTGGTGACCTTCAGGACCAGCCCAGGCTGGTCTGGCAGGAGACTGTCTCCTCTGTATGGGTGGCTGAGCCCCAGCCAGGACAAGTTCAGCAATGGGCTAGCCTGGGACAGACTGCAGATAGAAGACAGTCTTCAAAGGCTAGCACTAGTAGGTTCCTGTGCCCTTGCATTTCCTGGCTTCCCTTCTCCAGCTCTGCTGAGACCAGGGATGATGGTGTAATGCACATCAGAAGGACCTGATATCAAGGCTGTCAATGCAGCCTTGTTTGAAATAACAAAAACGGAATGATTCAAATGCCTGCCACTGAGGCAGCCAGCCAGTCCCCATGCATCTGCTCCCTGGGGCACTGGTTGGCACCAGGTGCCCCAAGATAACAGTTTATGGAGAGAGCAAAGGAAGCAAAGGGAAACATGATGACTCCCCGAGTTCCTGTAAGGCACAGCTTGGCACTGCCGAAAACCTGACCAATCTGTTCGGAGGCTGGCAGTACAAGCTTCAGGTGTCCTTTTTGAATTGGAGCTGAAATAACTGGCTCACCACACAGACTGGACATGTCTAGTACCTTACAGAAGATGCCCTGGTGTGAACAAGGGCCCCCATGTCACACCAAAGCCATCATTTATTCCCAGGTCTGGAAAATGTTAGGGACAAAAGAAGCCTGAATCTGGTGGATCTATTCTCATTTCACAGGTGGGCAGCTGGGGCCCAGAAAACAAGAGGGAGGGTCTCTTAAAGTGACACAGCCCAGAACTCTACAGGAGTGAGAGGGGCTGCACAGCATCTGTTCTCAGAGCAGGATTGTGGAAGAAGACAAAGAAGCCATCATCTTGGAGTCCCCACAGGATGCTTGAGAGCTGGGTTCTAGTCAAGTGGCTGACAGGGAGGAGAGGGCTTAAGGTATAAGGAAATTGCCGGAGCAGCTTCTTCTAGAGTGAGTGCCCAAAGAGTGGCGGGCCCAGGATGCCATGTTGTTTCAGTCTCCGCCTGAACCCATGTTACCCTTGCAGGTGTCTGGGAGTGGTGGTTTTGACCCAGACAAGCGCTAGGTATACCATGACTGGAAATTGAAGCTTCAGGATTTGCAGCTCAGAAGGGAGACAAAGAGGCAGACTGGACCCCAGCCAGATGAAGTACAGGATGAAATTCTTCATCTTCATGTGTGAGTGTGCTGAGTGCATCCCTCCACTTTCCAGGTAGTACGTCTTTGGGCAGCTACCAGATTAGGGAGCATCCAGTACAAAGGCTGGGAGTCCTTGGACACCTCTTGGAAAGCTTCTATTCACTTACTTACTTTGCCCCCACCCCACTATTGGGCCCCTGTCCTTTTCTGATTTGGAATTATTGGAAGAGGCTGGACCCCGGAGTCCAGTTGGGAGATTTGTGGGGTAGTTCTTAAATCCTACATGGGAGGTCAGGACCACGGACAGCACCTACCTATGCCAAAGAAGACTTCTGACCAGTGTGTGGGCAGGATCCCATTGCCCTTCTGCTCCCAGCAGATGGCACGTACCACCCTCCCACCTCTCTGTGTACTGGCCACCTTCAATGTGCTGTCCAGAGGCGTGGAGGCTGCTGCCTAATTGTGGACTTGGCAACAGAAAACCTTGAACATCCACATCCTGTCAGTGTCCGGCTGTGCTGGAGGCCTGGCACCAGTTTGGCTGTCAGGAGACCACTAACTCAGCCTGGAGGCCTCAATTGGATTAGGGAAATGGCCTTCTCAACAGCGCTGCCCTTGTCCCCACCTGTGCTAGGCCCGAAGTGTCTGGGGAGGGCTCAGCACAGCAGCATGGGTGCAGTGCAACCTGGGTCCAGACCCTTCAGCACAGCTGGTGGTGTGGGGCTTGTTTACTGGGTGGAGGGCAGAAACACGTGACAAGACACTTCAGTGTTTCTAGCTCCTCTCAAAACTGGCCCCAAGCCATCTGTATAGGGGAGGAACTCTTCAAGGCAGGGCAGACTGACATCTATCTGCCACGCCTTCAAATATGTGTCAGCCAAAAAGCCCATTAGAACGTTCAAATCTGTGGGACATCCACTGAGTAGCAACAAATGACTTCAAGATCCCTGACAAGTTCAGTGGCAGCGCAGTCCAGAGTAGGTGGGCTGGGTACTGCTGGACCCATACCCCCTCCTCTGTACCCAACATAGTGGAGCAGGAAAGGGCCCCAGCTTGTGCCTAAGCCTCACTTTATACCAGCAGCCAAGAAAGCAGTGTGTGGCTGAAATGAGTCCATGACTCTGTCCATGTCAGCTAGGACAGTAGCATTTCCTCTCATGGATAACCATGTCCTGAAAAGCAGCTTCCACTTGCTAAGATGCATCTGCTGTGTTCCTATTTCAAAAACCCAAGCCAATTCAATCAGCTTTGCTGATACGCCTTTTGTTTGCATTTTCCTAAGATGCAGGGTGCTAATTTGACACTGAAGGATTAGACATTGGGCCAAGTGCTCAACACAGTTCATTTAGAGCCCTTGACAAAGGTTGAGTCATCCAAGAAAGTTCTCTGTTCCATGCCAGGAAAGCCTGGGACTCGTGGACATTAGCTTCATATTTCCAGTGATCATGCAAAGCTTCATGCTGGGCTTGGGAGGGAGGCTCTGCAAGGCTGGGACAAGGCTGGCTGCTGGGGTTCAGTGGTTGTGAGCAGGACACAAAATGCATCTCAGAGTGTACTTTTAGTGTGAGGCGTACAGGTCACAGCCCCCTACCCATCCCTATGCACCAGCCGCCACGCCGTCCCATTCTCATTGCAGCTGAATCTCCAGCCCTACAATTTGCTGTGTGCTTTCTTACCATGTAATTGTGCAGCAAATATCCTGCCTGCTCCTCCCAATTTCTAATTACCACCTATTGCCAAAGCTGGCCACCACACTTCCCCATGGACATCTGGCTCTTCAACGTCGGCGTCCCAATGGGATTAGTGCTCTGTCCCTGCTCAATAAATCTGATTATATCGGACATAGAAGGGAGTGTCCTCACCCACAGGAAGAGGATTTAGAGATGGCCATTGTGAGGGAAGAGGTTAGTAGAAGGCTTTCATTCCCCCACGCAGAGCCTCAGGCATGTCAGAGGACTCACCCATAACTGTGCAAAACTAGGCTCTGGCCTTTTCCTGGGTGACCAGGCTCTGGGCTTCACCTCTGGCTGGGGGACACTTTGCCTCATGGCAGCTTCCTGCTGGGTAGGACTCTGGGGCACCTGAGGGCAGGCAGAAGTAAGTGCTCCTTAGAAATGGCAGCAGATGGCTAGTTAGTAAAGTGCTTGTCTTTTTTTTTATTCTTCTCTCATACAATATATCCCGACCCCAGCCTCCCCTCCCTCCACTCCTCCCAGTCACTCCCCCCTCCACCTCGTCTCTCACCCAGATCCACTGCTCATCCATTTCCCTTCAGATATATGACTGTAATCCTAACACTAGGGAGGTGGTGATGGGGATTGGGACTTGCTGGCCAGCTGTCTGGCCAGTTGGTAAGCTTTAGATTCAGTGAGAGGCCATCTTAAGAAATAATGTGGACTGATAGAGGAAGACACCGGGCATCAACCATTAGCCTCCACACCCATGTGTACACTCTCTCACACACACACTCTCTCTCTCCTCTCTCTCTCCTCTCTCTCTCTCTCTCTCTCTCTCTCTCTCTCTCTCTCTCACACACACACACACACACACACTCAACACAACACACATACACACACTCACTCTCTCTCACACACACACACTCACCACAACCCACATACACTCACTCTCTCTCACACATACTCTCACACACATACACACTCTCTCACACACACACTCTCACACACATACACACTCTCTCACACACACATACACTCACTTTCTCTCTCACACATGCACACTCAACACAATACACATACACACTCTCTCTCACACACACACTCACACACATACACACTCTCTCACACACACACACATACACACACTCACTTTTTCTCTCACACATACACACACACTCTCTCAACAACACACATACACATACTCTATCTCTTACACACACACTCATACACATACACACACTCTCTCTCACACACACTCAACACAACACACATACACATACACTCTCTCTCTCTCTCACACACACACACACACTTTCAACACAATACACATACACACACTCACTCCCCGCCCCCCACATCTGAGGCTGGAAGGCTGGAAGATGAGGAAACTAAACAGTGGCTCAAATGCTGCCCAGTGAGAAGGAGGGTGGGGGAGAAGAACTACTCTCTGTTGAAGACTGCCCTTCCCTCCCTCCCGTCTACAAGCTCTCACTATGTCCGTTACCTCATTAGGTTTTGCATTGTTTGTTCTTTACAGCCACATGGGGCTTTTCTTTACAATAACAAAGAGGCTTTTTTGTTTTATGAATGGCACAGCGTGCAAATTCACGCTCTCCAGAGTGTCTGCGAATCAGAGAGCTGTGAGTATAAATGCTTTGATTTTCTTTCTACATAGGGGAGAAGGTTGGGAAGAGGAAGGACTGCCAGAGTTGATCTTATCAAGTGACCCTGAACTCCTTCCTGCCTCACCTTGGGCCTGCCATCCCCCATGCCGGAAAGGATGGGCCAGATCACCCTAAGCTGTCTGGCCCTGACCACTGTCCTCATGATCCCCGGTGAGCTCTGAAGTCTGAGGACAAGGTGGACCTGGCATGCTGCTGCTGGCTACAGCTTCTCCTGCTCTGTCTGCTTCTACAAAAAGAGAGAGATTGGCACAGGGCTTTACCCACCCATTGCCAGGCTATGAGTCAACCTTCTGAGTATTGAGAACCAGGGCCCTGGGGAGCCTCCCCAGCCTCACAGCTCTCTCACAGTCTCAAATTAGCTTGCCAGCCTTGATGTCCTTCCACAGGAGTGCAGAGGGAGCCTTGGCCATTTCAGGAATTGTTCCTATGCTGCATAGACCGACCTGAGCAGTCAGGCGGTTGCTGATTATTGTTCCAAGCTGGGAGCAGGTTGTGTTGCAGGCTGTAGACCAGAGGAGGGGCAACCTGGCTCTTTCTGGAAATTCCAGAACTTATGGCTGTGCCCGCCCATCTCTTCCCTGGGACTGCTTATATACACCCCTCCATTCTACACACCCTCTGGCACTGTCTAAGGCGTTACATGTCCCCAAGCTCACTTTATCTAAGGTTCATAGTCACTTATCCAAAACCTGATGTTTGCAAGATGTCTCACTTGCAGAAGTTGGAGGAGACAGGCACTGAGAGGGAGGAGGCCTTGGCTGGAGGCAGAGGTGAGCTCAAGATTGTATGAAGGCTTAACACTTGTTTGTGGGCTGGGATCCTGTGGGCCAGGAGAGGTTGACAGGGGCAGGAGCCCTGGGCGGAGAAACAGGGAATCGACATAGATGTGTATATATTTGGGGTGCTCAGCAGAACCTGGGACAGGAGTCAAGGATGGCAGCCTATGTTGGATTCAGCTGGAGAGGGGCCAGGGCTATGGTTGGACCTGATGATGGGGCAATGTGGTGGGGCACCCGAAAGGGCTTCTTACTCTCACTCTCAGCGAGGACCCAGTGCTGGACATGGCACAGGGGCGTTGCGGAGTTACTTGCAGAGCCAGGACTCCAGAGCCCAAGCTCTCAGACAGGGTTGCATTGCACTGACTTTTCCAGTTCTGCCATGGCTTGGGTCCTTGCTGAGAGAGAGTAAGAAGCCCCACAATGACCATTGTGGGCCCTGCCACTGTACCCACAAAGCAAAGAAGCCTGACTGAGTTAAGGTGAGGTGGGTCATCTTTGTCCGTAACCTGACAGTGGGAACCATTTGAATCCTGCCCTGAGGTCCTTCCTCCCCATCCTCCTCTGTCCTGGAGCAGGAGTCCACAGATACCTGCTGTAAAGGGCCAGAGTGAGTGATTTTGCTTTGTGGGCCAGATGATCTCTGTCACAACTGCTCAGCTTGGCTATCACAGCCCAAACTATCCACAAGCACGTGAATGAACACTGGGCCGTGTGCCAATAAAACTTCACTTTCAGCACTCGATCAGGGTCTCAGCTTGCTGACTCCTACCTGAAAGACCCATGCTTACGGCCATGGAACACACACTGAGTGACGGCCATGTCACAGTCCATTTGAGAAGAATGGGGACTAACATAACCATTGGGACCGTATTTCTACACCAGTGCCGGGTGTATGGAAGGAGCAAGAAGAGGAACCAAAACATGTGTTTGAGTGTGAGAAGTGAGACGCCACCTAGAGGCAGCTGAACACCATCTGCCACTGTCCTCTGTCCTCTCCACCATAAACCTTTGGCTGTGGTTTCCAGTTCTAGGATAGCCAATGGGCCTAGGCTGATGGCGTGCATGGCTGATGACCTGTCCTATTCCTAGGGACTCTGAGGTGAGAAACCACCTCCTAGGCTCTTTTACTTCACATCCAAAATGGTTTAAAACAACCCTAAGAGTGGGCTATACTTGGCAGAGGCAAGAACTCTTTCATGGCTTAATCTAGCCCGCTGCGGCCAAGCTAGGCATTGCCCTTCTGTTCCACAGCCTCTGAAGGTAGCTCCCCTGCCGTTGTGCACACAGTATGATGAAAGGTGATTTACTCCAGTTACATGAATCTGCCCAAATGTGTCTCCGTTGACAGTGGCTGGACACCTTTCACGGACAACTGGGGCTTCATTCCCTCAGAAACGTCCCTGCAGAACCTGTTCCTGTGTCACTGAACAAATCCATCTTTCTGCAGGCACTTGGCAACCTGATTCACATTCTGTTGAATGTCATGGACTGTCAGTCACCCTCACTAGGAAGCCTTGTCAGGCACGTTCAAGGTGTATATGGAATGAGATTTGTTTCATTCCAGTAGCATTCGGAGTGAGCATTTGCACTAGGGCCTTCTCCCACATTCCTCCCCGCCCATCTCAGACAAGCACAATTTGCCGGGCACATTAGAGAAGGAGGAGGAGGAAGTGGGGAGGAGGAGGAGAGGACGAGAAGGGGGAAGGGAAGGAGGAGGAGAAGCGAGAAAGGCAGGAGGGGAAGGACGGGGCAGGAGGCCTTGGGGAGAGGAGGAAGGGGGGTTCCTTGTTTTTATTTAGTTGGAAGGTGGATTCTGCACCCCCTGGACAGGCTGAGTCAGTGGTCTATTCTCCATGCTGCTGCTGCTGCTGCTGGGCTCTGCCATTGACCTGGATGCTAACTGCAGCAGCAGGAAGCCTTATTCCAGGCATTGGAATGCATGGGCTGCATCCAGCCGTCCAGCCAGGCTCCTTGGGGCAGCAGTCTCTGCCCTGCTAATCTTGTTCCTGCAGGCTAGATGAGTTTCCTTTGATGGCTTTGAAATGGCCACTTCAAGGCACTCAGGCCTTGGTCTGTAAATTCTCCTGGACCACAGTAGCTACAGGAGAAAATCTACAGCAAGGCTGGGCTGAGTGTTGATGGCAAATTCTCGTGATTGAAATGGAGTCAAGGTCAGCTGTCAGTAGGAGGGAGAAGATCCATGTGACCATTTCTCTGAGACTCAAGCAAGTAGGGTCTTTTATGTAGCTTTGTCCCCAGCTGGTGCCGTACACACTGCTGGCATCTTGCTTGCTCGGCCACATCAGCACAGTGGCTGTGTGTCCTGGAAGCTGCACATGTGCACAGGCTCTCAAGCACACATGGAAAGACTGTGGACAGAGGCACATGGACACACATACACAGACACACTGCAAATATCAGGATCTCCTGGGTCCTGAAGGTCTCACCCAAGGATCTTTGAGGAGGCCAGCTGAGTCACACGACCAGGAACTCAAACTCATGAGGAAATGGCCCTGGCTTTCCTTACATGCTTGACCCTTCTAGTTTCTCTCTGTTCAAAAACAAAAACAAACAAAAACCAGTAACAAATCCTAGCTCTAAGGGCTGAAAGGAACATTACAGTAGTGTTGAAGGCTCATTAAGGGAAAGCTGTTGCCTCCTAGACAAAAGAACAAATCTTCCTCTGGGTGGAGACATACCATTGTCTCTTCTCCTAATAGTTATTCTAGTTGGGCAGGTCAACTGCCTGGCTGAGGGGAGACCCCTCTGGAAGGCAGATTCACCTGAGGCTTTGCTAAAGAGATGGGAGGAATATTTATTCCTTTAATGAATAACACACTTTTCCTTTCCAGAATTCCCTCCCACCATCTGTGCAATGGCCCCAGAACCATCATCAGGGCCTTTAGACCCTTCAGCCTTCTGAGTCCTGAATCCTTCTGCCTCTTTTTTTGAACGCTGGTCAGAGCCTAAATATGCCTCCTTTGGTACTTTGGGCTTCATTCTTTCTCTAAAACCATCCATCCCTTTGCCATCCACCCTGTCTGCCATATTGCTGCCTGCTTGCCAAACCTCCATGCCCAAGTAAAAAAGGCATAGTGTTCTCTCTTCTCCCTCCTTTGCCAAGATTTATACCTTTTCTGTCCTGGAGTTTTTCTTTTAAATGTTAATAAAATTATCCTCAAGTGTTTGAGTCCATTCTTAAATTCTTTTATTGTTGACACTAATAACCCCAAGATGGGACACCCTCTTCCCCACTTCCCCAGTGACATGTGGCAACTCTAGCAGGACTTCCTAAAATTTCCAGTAATAAGAAGGGAAGAGGGGACCCAAGGGGAGGGCGGGGTCCTTCTCATCAGCCTGAGGATTAGAACTGGGTTTGACAAGTCAGTGCACTATGTGGTCACTGGGGCTTCTGCGGAGCTCAGACAGCAAAGCATGTCTTCCTTTCACATCTGTTTCTTGCAGAGAGGGCTTTGTCACTGGACCCAACCCTCAGGTTCTGCTGGGGACCTGGCAACTTCTCCTTAAGCCTTGGTAGAGAAGAACTGGCTTTTTGCTGCTGTTCATACTTGGGTAGAATCAGGCAAAGTGATCCTTTGGGCCAACGTAAGACAGTGTTCCCTGCTCCCTGTGGGTCTAAGAGCTGACTGCTCCCATGATGCTTTCCCACAGGCACTAGCAATCAGCAAGTGCTAGCTCAGCTACACTGGCATGAGCATGTATCTGTGTGTACATCTGTGTGCTTGTGTCTGTGTGTGCAAATGTGCATGTGTCTGTGTTTCAGATGTGCCTGTGCCCATGTGTATCAGGTCTGCTTATACATGTGTCTCTGTATGTATGTGTACGTGTGCATGCACACATGAGTGCACATTGTAACTGGTGGTTTCTGCTTTAGCTCCTATGTAGCTATTCATAGAACTCCGAAAGCACCTGAAGATGTAAAAGGGATGCCAGGTGTAAGGTCCTAGGACCTGGAACCCCCACCACGACCCTGGGGAAGATGTGTGATCAGTGCCTATCTGTGTGGTCGTGGGTCCATGCCCCTCTGGTAAAGGTTTTAGATTGTTACCTGGAGCCGAATGCCAGGGCCCTACTACCAGATGCAGGGATTCTCAGGGTGAGACCGAGTCTCCAGTGGCTGGGCCTCCCTTCTTTTCTACTGTTCTCCCAGATCTCTGCCTTTGTTGCCCATCAGGAGACTCAGTATCTACATGGGTTCCCTGTTGAGGCAGGAGAGGCAGTATGGCTAACATCTTTCCATGTGTTCAGGAATTCAGGGAGAGCTGCTTCTCAGGTCTCAAAGTCTCCCTAACGCCAAGTATAGTCATGCAGACCTGGGCCAGGAACAAGCTTGGCTGCCCCACCTGCCTGCCTCCACTTGGGCTGGGCACCTCAGGGCAGCCCTTAGGGCTCATTGCCTCCACAGGTCTCAGCACCTGTCCCTGGCCCATTGCTGCAGGGATGAGCTACAGAGCAAACCTTCCACAGAGCCAGCAGTGGCCTTCAGTCACCACACAGTGGTTCCCATTGAAGGATGCAGATCAGCAGATTGAGTAGGGAAGCACCTGCCTGTAAATAGGGCTGTGGTAAGTGGGTGGTGGATGGATACAGAATCCAGACCAAACCCCTTGAGAGAAAACCTCAGTTTATAATGATGATCTTACATCCTTCACCACTGGGCTTTGGGTGAGGGTGTGAGGCTGTTCTCCAGCCCTGAGCCAATTGTCCCTTTTGATGATGTAGCCTGGTGCCTCTTTTACTGTCTATGGCAAATACCATAATTTTACATTATCTACCTGTAGCAGGGAAACAACAGGATGGAGGCTATACCCTGTTGCCCCTCAGGATGGGCATAGGGGAGGAACCCTAAAAGGAGGGGCGAAGGAAGGTGTGCTCCTTGGACTGAGATCACTTTACTCTGAATCCTTCACCCCACTTCAGAAGAAATCTCATCTTCCTTCCAATAATGACTTTGTCACAAAGACATAATCGGTTCATTTGTTAGACTGAGTGTTTCCAGGCTGAACACTGAGGATTTTTTTTATTTGTTTTTGTACAGAAGCAGTCTCACTCAAATGCCACCAGGCTTTGAGGCAAATAGGCATTCACCCTTCCTGCTGGGGATTCCATCCTGGTTCCTACCTCCTCTGCAATCACTGAGTTTGGGGATTTGTGTAGTTGTGAATGGAGCTACCCAGGGTGCCAGGTCTGTTTGGAAGTCAATGTGGGAACAGACTGACCTTCCAGTACAGCCTCCTCTGAGTGCCTGATGCTGCTGGGTCTTTAGGACCCACAAGAATGGAGCACCCGTTAACTCCACCAGGATCTGGCACTGCTCAGCAAGAAGGATTGGAGCTGGTCTTGGTCTTCTGTCTTCTATATACAGTGTTCATGACAGAAGGCAGTTTGTGCTGAGTTACTGCCTGTCCTTCCCCAGGACTGGCTGAGGACAAAGCCTGTCAGTTTTACCCAACACTGGGTTCTCCAGAGCTAGTAAGGAGTCCTCAGAAGAGGACATCCTGCCCTGAGTGGGTGGGACAGACTCTGGACCTCCCCAGGTACACAGGAAAGTCTACAAGGTGCCCCTGTCCTGGGGTAGGGAGAAACAGGAAGCAGGCTATAAGGAAAAGCAGCCATATTTTAAAGGTAGTTCTGCCCTGGGGAGAAGGCTCAATTGATATAATGCTTCCTTGTAAGCATGAGGACATGAGCTTGATGTGGAGGACCCTGTTTAAACAAAGAATTCTGGTGTGGTGGAGCACACTAGCAATTTCAGCACTGGAGAGGTGGAGGCAGGAAGATCCCTGAGGCCAATCACCTTGCCAACAGGTGAGTTTTAAACGAATAAGAGACCATGTATCAAAACAATGTGGATGGTACCTGAGGAATGACACTAGAGGTGGCTGGCACACACACACACACACACACACACACACACACACACACGCATACACAGACACACACAGACACACACACAAACACAGACACACACACACACATCAGAGGTGGCACACACACACACATACACACACACATACACACACACAAACACATACACACACATCAGAGGTGGCACACACACACACACACAAACACATACACACACATCAGAGGTGGCACACACACACACACACACACACACACACAGAGGTTGTGGAATATTCCTTTATATTGTGTGAAGATGTGTCACTGTGATTGGTTTAATAAAAAGCTAAATGGCCAATAGCTAGGCAGGAGATAGAGCAGGGACTTCTGGACAGAGAGAGCTCTGGGAAGAAGAAAGGCCGAGTCACCAACCAGATGTGGAAGAAGCAGAATGGGCAGCACAGAGTAAAGGTAACTGAGCCACACAAAAGAATGTAGATTAAAGGATATGGGTTAATTTAAGTTAGAAGAACGAGTTAGGAACAGCCTAAGCTATAGGCTGAGCTTTTATAATTAATAATAAATCTCTGTGTTGTTTTTAGTGAGCTGGCGGTCCAAAGGAAAGTCCAACTACACACACACATACACACACACACACACACACACACACACACACACTCATGAAATAATTTGTTTTGTTTTGCTTTGTTGAAATAGGCTTTTGCTATGTAGCCCAGGATGGCTTTAACTGTTGATCTTCCTACCTCTGTCTCTTGAGTGTTGGGATTATAGACATGTGCTACCATGGCTGGTTGTAAATAATTTTAATAAAATTGTATTTAATTCATTATATCTAAAATATCATTTCAAAATGTGAAAGTGTTAGTGAAGTATTGTACACTCTATGCTCCCTTTCTTACCGATGCTTTAAAAGCTGTGCACCCTTCCTAAAGAGGGCATCTGAATGCAGCCATGGACAGGGCAGTTATCTGTTCTTCTGGGAAGACTTGAAGGGAAATTTTAAGGTGTTCACCCTACAGCCCCATTGGGCAGCATATCATCTTCCTGCCTTTCCTATGGAGTATCCTTGACTCACTTCTGGTCACGTGAGGTCCTGGGCTCACAGGTCACTCCTAGGATACATGACTCTGAACAAGGCCAAGGATGGGACATTCATCTTAAACCACTTATAAATCACATGTACTGGGTAAGGAGGGGTGATGTACCTTTCAGAAACAGGCTTTCCCTCTCTTTCTCTCCCTGCAAGGCCTGGTCAGCAGAGCTTCTGCAAGTCTAGCCAGCTGCACCAAGATTTCACTGGGTAGGAACAGGGCTCACACTCTGGAAAGGCACTACAAAATCTCACTGGAGTTTCTCTCCCTACCTCTTGAGTTCTTCCTGACCAAACCTCAGAAGTGGCATGTAGTAAAGCTAAGCCAAGCCTCAGGGCTTGATGGGAGAGGAGCCTGGAGATTAGGCACACAGCTGGTCAGAGAGCAGGTCCCAAGTACCCACCACTGTGTTTCTCTTCCTCAACTGAAAAGTGAAGATGGTCAATAGAACCTTCAGCCTCTTGGTTGGTTTGTGCTCACAACTATCTTCCACCGTGTGAGGTGTATAGTAATTATGCACTCAGTACAATTAATCCTTGCAGTAATTGCTTGTCAGGGAACTCTGCTCACCCAGCTGTTAGGTTAGAACTTTCTTATTTAGACAAAAGGGGAGATGTAGTGGGTGGCTGTTTAAGCCATGCCCTGAAGCACCGCCCCTAGTGAGGTAGCAGGTAGCTGTCACACCTCCCTATGATCTTGAGGTACATGTCCCTGGGGTGTGGCCACTGGGGGACCCTTAAGACCTGGGATGCACGTATGTGCTCTCTTTTCTCTACCTCATAGTTTTGGATGCTGGTACAGACCAGGGCAGAGCTCACCAGCGAACAGCATTGGACCATGCCTCACCCTTTCAGGATTCTGCAACAAATTCCTTTATTATGTCTTGTGAGTTAACCATCAAATAAATTCCTTTGATCATTAAGCAGCCTCCGTGGATTGCTAGCGATATAATCCCATTACCCAGCTCAGAATCTTCAGTCTGGTCATAGTGAGACCCCAGTCAATTGTGGGGACCAAAGCTAGATGTGATGGTATATGCCTACAATCCTAGCACTTGAGAAGTAGAGGCAGCAGTTTGAAGCCAGTCTGGGTTCTACGAGAACCTACATAAAAACAAAAACAAACAACTGAGAGAGGAAAAACAAAACAAAACAAAACAAAACACTTTGTTTTTTAAAACCAAAAGGAGTGGTGATAAGAAAGAGCTACCCTATCTTCATCCCTGCCCTGCTTCTTTCCTCTGCTGCTGGAACTCACCCTGAGCTGCAGGTGAGTCACAGTGGAGGAGCTTTCTACAACTTTTTTTGAACAAGGAATGGGAAGACTGGGCTAGGATCTACCTGAAGAAGTCACCTGCTAAGGGAAACACAGCTGTCCCCAAGATGCAAGTGGCCTCAGACAGCTGCTTTGGAGGGAATCACACCATCACAACTTTGGGCTCACCAGGTTAGCACTAATTCTCACCCTCCTGGGGCTGTGAATGGTGAGGACAGCCTGGTGGCTGTGCAGAGGGCTGGAGGCCCCTCCTGCTGTGGTTGTAATCATGATGCATTTTCTCTGACAGATCTTCTCCAAAAGACGGCCACAGGTGCTCATGACATTTAAATTGCTTCAATTTGCAAGTCCAATGTTTACATGAATATTCACACACACACACACATATACACACACACACACACACACACACACACACACACACACACACACACACAGACGCTCTCTTTTCCTGGTATTCAGACCACAGCCTGCTTGGGGTGACAAGACTCATTGATTCCCATGATGGTTTCTCATCAAAGAGCATTTCAGAACCTGAAACCTGTCAACTGCCCAAACACTCAGGACTGGGCTATCCTGAAATGCACGTGGCCTGGAGGCCACAAATTGAAGATGCCTGGCTTAGATGAAACAGGCAGATACAGAATCCACCAAAACTCCCAAAGAAGAGACAGACAATTGGAACAGTCTTTATTAAAGAAATCTAATAGATATTGCATAACCTTCTAAAACAGGAAGTACCAGGCCCAAATGGCTTGTTGGTGAATCCTGCCAAACACATAAAAGTGATACAACTCTCTAGTCTCTCTGAGAAGATAGATGTGTAGGAAGACCTTAAGCTCACTCAATGAGGCCAGCATTACCCCAGAACCAATCACAAAAAAAATGACAAATATAGACCATCATCTCTTAGGAACACGAATGCAAAAAAACCTTAGGAAAATACTAGTTAATTAAACACAGCAACACATATGTGATGGTTTGAATGTGCTCCTCAAAGTCTATGTGTTGGAAACTGTCTTAAGGTTTCTTATTGCTATGAAGAGACACCATGACCATGGCAACTCTTATAAGGAAAACATTTAATTGAGGTGGTGACTTACAGTTTCAGAGGTTCAGTTCATTATCATCATGGTGGGATATGACTGTGTGAAGGCTGACATGGTGCTGGCGAGGTAGTTGTACATCTTGCAGGCAACAGGAAGTGCATTGAAATACTGGGCAGTATCTTGAGCATGTATGAGACCTCAAAGCCCACCTCCACAGTGACACACTTCCTCCATTAAGACCACACCTACTCTAACAAGACCATATCTCTTAATAGTGCCACTCCTTTTGGGGGCCATTTTCTTTCAAACCACCACAGAAACTTAATCTTCAATGCAACAGGGTTGAGAGGTGGGACCCAGTGGGAGGGTTTAGGTCTTGAGAAAGAGCCCTCACATACACATTAATCTCATTATCCTGAAGTAAGTTTGCTACAAAAGCAAGTCTGGTCCTCTTGAGGCCATCACCAAGCCAGGCATGGTGGCACACACCTTTGATCCCAGCATTTGGGAGGATGAGGCAGGCAGATCTCTGTGAATTGAGGTCAGCCTGGTCTACATAGTGAGTTCTAGGACAGCCAGGATTACACAGAGAAATACTGTCTCAAAACAAAAACAAACAAACAAAGAAGGCTATTACCAAATTCGGCCCCTTGATATTGATCTCTCAGTCTTCAGAACCATGAAGCCAATAAAATCCTGTTTACTGTAAAGTGCCCAGTCTGTGGCAGTTTGTTATAACAGATTGTCCCAGCTAGTTTATGTCAACCTGACACAGGCTAGAGTCATTGGAGAAGAGGGAGCCTCAACTGAGAAAATGCGTCCATAAAATTGGGCTGTGGCTAGCCTGTAGGTATTTTCTTGATCAGTGATTGATGGGGGAGGGCCCAGTCCTTTGTGGGTGGGACCACCCCTGGGCAGGTGGTTCTATAAGAAAGCAAGTTGAACAATCCAGTAAGCGGCCCTCCTTCAAGGCCTCTGCATCAGCTCCTGTCTCCATGTTCCCACCATACTTGAATTCCTGTCCTGACTTTCTTTGATGATAAACTGTGATGTGGAAGAATAAGCCAAAAAAACCTCCCTCTTCCCTCCTCAATGCTTTGGTCATGGTGCTTTATTTCATCACAGCAATAGTAACCCTGACCAAGACAAGCACAAAACAGACCCAAACAGCATAGCAAGAATTATACACTATGACTGCTACGAGCCACAGGAATATGAAGTAGAGATTCAGCTGTTTATGGTAAAACTATACCTGCAAAAATCAAGGAATTCTTCCAGAGGAACCCAAATCTCAAAGAGTATTTGGTGTTGTTTAACTTTTAATTTCTTGTGTGCTCTCATACCTTCCCCAAGAACTTCTAACAGTGTATTTTATACGATATATTTCTCTAGCATCCAAGGCCAAAGGGCAGACAGGACAAAGCATTTCAGACCAACCACTGAGTCTCCTGAATTAAGGTAGACACCCTTATGGAGACAGGTGAATGTTAGGTGCATAGCTTTGTTTCTTGTGCAAATTAATCTCAGATCCCCTTTTTTTATATAAGCTTAGAGGTATTTATACTAACATTATAGACTCCTAACATTTTACCTAATCACTTCTAGGAATGTAGTTTGAGCACACAAATTCCCTTTTTCTGATATATTAACCAATTTTAGCTCTTAGTTGACCTCCTCCCTCAACCACTCCCCTTCTGGGTTGTAAAAGAAAAGCCTGACAGTCACTGCCTGAGGAAAACTCTTATCTGCCTTTGTGTTAAGAATTAAACCTGGTGACCTTGCCTTAGCCAGAGCATTGCTATTGCATGGGTATATAACTGTAAACCTCAGAGACTGGGGACTATATTGGAGGAGAACTAGAAGGATGAGATGGAAGATGAGAAGAGCCAGAGGGGGAAGAACTAGGTGGGTAAGAACGAGATGAGAAAGACCAAGATGGGGCAGAACTAAGATGAAAGAATTAAGATAGCATTTAGAGGGAACAGCAGAAAGAGGTAGAAAGAATCAGGCAAGAAAGGAGCTAATTATGAAGCAGAAAAGAAGCTGTGTAGAGAAAGAACTGACTTAGAAGAATAAAGTGAATGGACTAAAGAATTTTGTGTATGTAGATTTGTTAGTGAACCCCTGAGATTAATCTGCCGCTAGTAGCGTCTCTTCTGAAACTCTGGGTGAAGGCTATCAAGGGTTCACTTGATTGCAGTCCACACAATCACATCAACAGATACAAAGAAAGCTTTTGACAAAATCCAAAACCCGTTCATGACTGAACTCTTAGCAAGCTAGAAATGGAGGTCTTCCTCAACATGGTGAATAACAAAATCCCACAGATAATGTTACTGCTGGTGAGATTCCAACTCCACTAAGATGAGGAACAAGGTTTGCCCAGCATCATGCCAACTTAACCTTGTACAATAAACCCTAGCCAATAAGATAAGACCCAAGAAAGGGGAAAAGGAGGCATGTGTATTGGGAAGAAAGAGAGAGCTTTGTGTGTAGATAGCTATCTATGTAGAAAATAGCAAAAACAGACATTCTTGGAACTAGTATGATTACAGGAAAGTAAGATAAAAGGTTAATAAACAAAATTCAATTGCTTTCTTATATACCAACAATGAACAATTGAAATAAAAATTATAATACTGTCTGTTTTTAATTATTTGTTTAATATTTGTGTGTGTGCATGTGTGCGTGTCTGTCTACGTGTGTGTGTGTGTGTGTGTGTGTGTGTGTGTGTGTGTGTGTGTGTAAGGAACATGTAAGGCCTAGGGTGAACAACCCTGGACAGGAGTGATAAGCAATAGAGTGATGTAAGTAAACCACAAATGGAGTAGTGATAAGCTATAAGCTATGTGTGGAAGTAGGGATAAGACTAGAAACCTAGCCAGGAAAGAATATAAAAGATGAAGCCTCAGACCTGACCAACAGAGCTCGTCAGGCCCTCGCACGAGACGACTCTCCTCTGCCAGAGACGTGAGATCCTGTCCCCAGTGCAGACGTGGCTGACCTGAGGAAGGCTGACCCAAGATCCAGAGGAACAGACGTGGCGAGTCCGGACCTGTACACCAGGAGAGGTACTCCCGCTTCCATTTGGAAAATGGGATGAATATTGCTTGTAATCTTACTGTGTGAATAAATGAGTGTTATACCAAGTCTGAATTAAGAGTGATTATTCCTCCCCCGTAACCGGGGTATGTGCTCGCTACAGTTGGCGTAGTCGGCAGGATTTTGGGCTTAAAGCCTCCTTGACCACTGAGCACTGAGGAATGTACAAAATAATTGGCTATTACTCTGGTGGAGTAACAAATTACAGGAAACTAAATAAACTAGCAAGCGACCTCAAAGCCGCTCTGAGAAATCAACTCCTTGAAGTCAACTCTGAGGACCTAAAGAAAATCTGAAGGTCCAAGGAGGAAGAACGGGTAGGAGAGAGAGTATCAGAAGCAGACGGGAAACACCACCCTCCCTAAGGGTGCGGAGTACCGAAAGAATACCGGACACCTTGATGCCAACCCAGACCCCTGGGGAAGAGCGGAAGGTGCTGGGAAAGAGCTAAATGAGGCGCTGGCTGGCCAAAAGGATAGAAAGGATTGCGGATTTAAAATTTGAAAAATTGATAACTGATTCCTTGAATCAGTCTAAACGAATTAGTGACTGGGAGTGGTACCGTAGAAAAAAATTAATTAAATTTTTGTACGGCTTGGTATACCACTTACAATGAATAGATTAATTAAGAAGTTTAAGAAGACTAACATCTCCCCAGTGACAGGTAGAGAATACCAAGATGAGATTGAAGAACAGTGGGGGAAAGTAGCCTCCAAGGTTAAAAATAAGGCCGGCATGAAATCAGTAAATGTAACTAACACATTAACAAATCCAGATGTGGTAGAACAAGAATTAGAAGGATGTAGCAAGGCACAAACTACTGCACTGCTTATGAAAACGGTGCAGGATATTGATAAGGACAGATTAATGGGCAAAAGGCTAGCCTTAAACATAGTGAGGAAGGAACAGGAGCGTAGCGCTACTCCTGGATGAAACGGACGTAATACCGTACCATCATTTCCTGTCTCTACCCAAAGTAAGAGAACTCCTATTAGAAGTACTATATCAGCTCTGAACCCCTTCAGCACTGGAGGAGGTAGTAACAGTCCCAAATTTGAAATGGGAACGAAGTTTGAGGAAATCAGGCCATATACTCCTCAGGAGATCTCAGAATTACGGAAAGATTATGCCCAAAATGGACAGAAAGATGCAGAATATATGTGCCGACTGTGGGAAAAGGGAGCTGACACAGTCATATTAACTGATCTAGAAATGAGGAAGATCAGAAACATAGTAGAGAACCCCTCAGTATCGGAAGCTCTAGAGCATGTAATTGAGACATCAAAAGGCGATACACATCCACTATTAGACTGGATTACTGCAGCTTGGAGATTTGCATTTCCAACACTAGACCTCACTCAATTTGAATCAGCAGCACAGTGGACAACATACGCACAAGCCATAAAACAATGTAGAAAATTAGGTATATTATATTTTATATACAACCAGGTACCCACACCTCAAGCCACACCTTTTACACCACAATTTAAAAAGATCATTATTAAAGGAGCTCCAGCACACCTTAAAATGAGCCTAGCTGGACCCCTGCAGGCATGTCAAACCATCTCAGATGCCATGGAATTCTTTAAATCTTACAGGGAAATGGACATAGACAAGGTAGTATCATTTAATGTTAATAAGAAACAGGACAAGAAGAAAGTTACACCACGATTTTCGAACATAAGACCATTTGGGAAACCTAATCAAATGCCCATAAGACAGAATGCAAACAAACTATGGAACCCAATTAGAAGGTTGACAGGATGGAAAAATATCCCATGGAAAGAGATACAGAGCAACCCATGGAGACAGACATACCAACCAAAACCTTTTTTAGGCAATCGAAATTTCAAACCAAATTTCAGACCAAAATTTTTCAATTAGAACAACCACAGGCCCCCAAGAGCAGGACCCCCCAGACGCTACATACCAAGACGGACTTGATCAACCCGGCTGGTAGACCATTCGTAGCTATACCTATAATAACTAACAAAGGGCCGAGAATAGTAAAATGGCTAATAGATACAGGTTCTGAAATTAGTATAATAACAGAATTTACAGAACATTTTAAAACTGACAAAAGGATTATAATACAGGGAGTAGCAGCAGAAACAGAAGTACCAGTAATAAAATTAAGACTCAAATTATATAATAAGGAATATGAGATTGAAGCAGCTAGCTTCAATGCACCCTGTAATATCCTAGGCATTAAAGAAATAAGGAAATTATTCCCAGACTTCCTAAATAATAAGAGAATAGCTAAGGTCAGATGTAATCTAGCGGAAGTAAAGATACAACCTATTAAATTACCACCACACCCCCGACCTTCACGGCACAATACCCTATCAAAGGAGGTATTAAGGAAATAACAGAGACTATACAAACTTTGCTAAAAGAAGGCATTATAGAGAAGTCTCGATCATTCAATTATAACAGCCCGGTATGGCCGGTGTTGAAACCTAATGGCAAATGGAGATTTACGGTTGACTTCAGGAGAATAAATGAAAAAACACCCAAACTTCCAGGACAACTTCCCGATGTGGAAGACATCTTTCTTAGAATTAAAAATTCGGCTCCAAAGGCAATGGCAACTATAGACTTAAGTGATATGTTCTTTGGAATCCCGTTACACCCAACATCTAGGGAACTTACTACATTTACATGGCAAGGACAGCAATATCAATTCTTGAGACTTCCTCAGGGGTATTTGAACAGTCCTATTATTGCACACAATACCTTAACAACTACATTGAAGAACTTCGAACCAGAATCAGAATGTAACATATATACCTATGTAGATGATATAATGATAGTAGGACAAGCCACTGAAAAAGTACAAAGTACATTAGAGAAACTAATTCAACATTTAAGAAATGAAGGATGGACTATAAACCTAGAAAAAGTAAATAAAGCAGGAACAGAAGTAAAATTCTTAGGGGTACGTTGGACTACAGAAGGACCAACAATACCAGAAGCAGTAATAGACAAATTAAAACAAATTAAGCGACCTCAGAATAAAACTGAGGTACAACATCTAATAGGCCTATTTGCATATTGGAGACAACACATCCCATACCTACAGATCATATTACAGCCTTTATATAAAATAACAAAGAAAGCACAGGATTTTGAATGGGACCAAAACTGCGAAAATGCCATTTTATATACAGCCTGGTGACCACGTATTTGTGGACATCTTATATATGCAGGGCTATGGTAATTGGAATATATTTTCAAAAAATAAAGACAGGGAAACGCCAATAGGTTTCTACTGCAAGAAATTCCCATGGTCAGAGAACAAATATTTGCTGTTCGAAAGAACCATATGGACAGCCAATGAGGCATTCAGGACAATCCACTCACTGCTCAAAGAGAACCATGTGACTCTCCGATCACATATACCCATTTTGGACTGGGTAAAGGCACCAGGAGAGGCATGGGCTGGGCTACCCATGGAAGGAAAGGTACTCCAATGGAAATGGTACCTTCAGGAATTCCTTCGATCAACACCTCTGTCAGCAAAGGGGTCGGTACCAACGGTATCGGAGTCGATACTTCAGTCCGACAGGCCCATGACTCCAGAGGGATACATTTTCCTAACCTCAACCCCTCCCCAGAAACAGGTACCAATGGGCCATTGGGGGACTAGAGAGTACGATCCCTCTCTGGTTAATGCCTGGTTCACTGATGGATCAGCAACCACAGTGAACAACAAAGTGAGATGGAAAGCAGCTGCTTATAGACCTGGGGATGGAATGGTCATTACAGACCAGGGCACTGATAAATCAGCCCAACATGCAGAAGTTATAGCCGCACTATTGGCGATAAGACAAACCATAAAGGACAATTATAAACAAATTTATTTATACACCGATTCATGGTGTGTGGCAAATGGCATAGCAGTATGGTCAGGTAAATGGAGAAATAATGGATGGAAAATTAATGGTAAAGACATATGGTCAAAGGCAGCATGGCAGGAATTGGATGAAGCAAGCAAACTAATCAAAATCATAGTATACCATGTAGATGCACATACCAAGAAACAGGACGAGACAAGTAAAAACAATGAAGCAGTAGACAAACTAGCTTCAGCATTGAGCATAAAGTTAAAAGGTACATGGAAGGCAAACATTGATCCAGAAACAGGAAAAGGTAAAATACAGAGAGAGTGGATACAGATAAGACCATCAATTAAGGACATACCTATAAGTACAGAAGAGGTAGTGAAAATCCATGAGCAGTTAGGACATGTAGGTACACATGCATTAAAAAGTTGGTTCGATAAAAGAAATCTTAAGATAACATGGCAGACAATAAGGAAAGCAATCAATAGTTGTAACAATTGCCCAAAGGCTATTACAAGATTAACACACAATTACCAAGGGATAATAGGACACCGAATGGATTTTAATAGAATCCTACAAATAGACTTCATAGGACCATTAAACAACTTCAAGGGAAAATATTGCTGTACCCTAGTAGACATAATGACAGGTCTTGGGATGGCCCGAGAAAGCACACACCCAGACCAAAACACAACGATACTTACAGTCTGGGGATGGTGCGCAGCATATGGAACACCTGATATAATACAATCAGACCAAGGAACTCACTTTACAGGAGCCAAAACACAAAGAATGGCTAGAAACTTAAACATTCAATGGGACTTCCATAGAGCTTATACACCAACGGCAGCCGGAGCAATAGAAAGATGGAACGGAATGATTAAAAAGCAACTAGAGATGCATAAGGGAATACCACTGTCATTAGCAATAAAAATAGCAACTTATGAATTGAATACCAGACCCAGAATAAATAGGAAGTCACCAATAGAAGAAGCTATACAAAAACAACATACAATAGATTATCCTACAGTTATAGATAGAGAAGTAATAAGGAATCCCAATTGCCTTTACAGGAACCGGAAGAATAACAAATTATCCCCAGAAGAAATAATAGCACCAGGAACAGGAAACAACGTGTGGATAACTCAAGGTAAAAAGGACTTGAAATTAGCCAGGCTGGAGGATATAGCATAAATGTGTGTCAGGGAGGTGATATTCATAAGGGCAATCCTCCTGACGATTTGGCTAATAGCCATTGCAGTATACATAGTGCTGCCAATCTTAGAATTTATTTTTCCCTTCTGTAACATCATTTACCAAAGATACGACTCACACAACACAGTCAACAATACCAATCCTGGATACGCTTCTGCAGCATCCAGAACAGCCAACTTCACGGTATGCTGGATACACTATCTGCATAGGAGGCAGTAAGAATAACAAATGTGATGTACACACTAAAGGCAAGCAAGCTATATGCTATTGGGGCTTTTGTATGCTCATTTTTCTGTCTCAGGTTAGCAGATGCGATGGCAATAACAGCATACCAATGCCAGCCCTATTGGACAGTACACCCACAACAAACAGACCCACCACCATACCACATGTTATACAAGTGGGCACTAGGAAACAGAATACCGTTGCTACACCAACGATTTATGATTTAGAAGGCAAATTACCGCTATATTGGTCAGCAGAGAGAAGATTTACACATTATATAGGAAAAACGCATAGTTTTTGGCAAAAATATGCAGCATGTTTAACATATGCCTGGTATACGGGTTGCGATCAATATAGAATGGCACTTAGCATACACCATCCAAACAAAGAATATATGTTAGAATTAGGGGATGATGTTAACACCAACATACATGAGCAGAACCCTTTAAAATGCCATTACAATGAATTATGGACCAACATTACCAATCACGCAGCCATATACAACATGTATTGGACAAAGAATTCACATATCAGAACAAACACATTAAGGGTAAACTCACACTATAGGACCAATACAATGGGAATAGAGACAGAACCAGAATTTGACTGTGAACTAGGCATGAATAGCTCTTTTGTAAGACAATATTTTGCACCAGTAATAGCACAACAAATGGAGGAGATAGGTATGCTGTATAATAAGACATCAGAAAGGTGGGAAGAACAAGTGTATAATTACAATGATGATTATTATGATGGTGATTACCCTACTAGTACATCTTCAACAACACCTAAAGTAACTACAACACCTATAAACCCATGCAACCCTATGAATTGGACAGCATGCAATGATGGTGAAATGGTAAAACCATGGCCAGTAGTATCTGGAATAATACCATTACCCAAACCCTGGGGAAACAGATGTCCCAATAACTTATGGAGATACATTAAAAAACATAAATTAGATGTACCAGGACAAAATAATACTAATTGGTTATGCATAGCAGACTATCCCAATTTACCATTCTATGGTAACTTCTCTGTATTATATAGCACAGATAACCCATCAGTAAAAGGAAAGGAATGGAAATGGGATGACTGGACAAAGATATTGCAATTAGGAGTAGAACATTGGAGATTTCCAGTCATACTTACAGATATTATACAACAACCTTGGGCTTCAATGAGACACACAATGAAACCTAAATATGATTGCAACACAGACACCACAACACACATCTGCATACTTACAGTAAATTCCACTTCACACAGGGAAAAACACTCTTTTGCATATGCATGTATAAACATGTCTGAAGCAAATACAAACATTAGACAAAACAACAATACGAAAACCATAGTGGACCTACATGTAGGACCTTTATTTACTGGAAGAACATCAAGGTCAGTACAAGATTTAATAGCAATCACAGATACAATAGGCCAGGAAATACCATGGCTAGGAATTTTTGCAGACAGTACTGTAAATATAACAGCTACTAAACAGGTCCAGGCAATAATGAGATTTAATGATGACCAACAGTCATATCCAACGTATTTTACACAAGCAAGTAATTTGGGACTTTTTAACCTAACCTTAGCAAAATCACTAACACAAGGTGCCACAAGCTTGAGAAACAAATTATCATGCTTTACCGAAACAAATAGTACAGCGGTACAGACTAACTGTACCACAAATAAAGCAACAACAATAATAAATTTGAATATATATGGTAAAATTACCATAATAAACAAACATATGTCACTAGTGAAATTTGACAGCACACCAATATTAACCATAGGCATGACACATGAACCAAAACATAAAATACATAATATGCTAGGTGGCAGTAAGATATCGATTTGCTGGTTTCACGAATCTAAAGACTTACTGGACATGCCCATACCCTGGGAAGTCAGTGCCAATGTTACTACAAATGAAGTAGCAGCAAAAAGTATTTTCATATTTAACAAGGCAGTTGAACAAAAGGCATATAATTTCACAGGTATAAGGGAGTTAGAATATATCCCACCATATGTACAAATGATAAAAGCTATGAGAATTAATAAGGTTATGGATCCAGATGACCTAATGGTACATTATAAAAATGGGATAACTAGATCAGGTAGTTTTTGGCAAACTTTGGATTATGAAATGGATAGAGTAATTGAATTACAGCACCATAATCTCCCATATTATTTTTACATGATAATGCCAAATCCACAATATAAAGAATGGAATAAGGCCGAATGGGAAGCACACAAACCTAGAGGATCAATGAAATCACATACACAATATTGGGATAGAATATATTATCTCCCGATATCAAGAAGTAAGGATTTTCTCAGTGAACATTCCAACACACCATTAATTATATTTAGAGGAAATATGACCAGACCAAATAAAGAAAATATTGGATTATATACAGCTCATTTTCCAAAAGGATACCTAATACCACCAGAAGGAATTCCAACAGTAGTCAAGGCACCAGCTATTATACCAGACCTAAAAAGTCCAGCTAAATTAGTTTTATACCCTAGGATTAGAAAAATTGAAATTACAATAGATT
>CABHPH010001306.1:0-11392 GCA_902168325.1 Peromyscus nudipes | reverse complement strand
GCATGCATACACTAATACAAACTATGCAAGGTGAGATCAAAATGTCAGAAGACCTTTATAAGGAACAATTCTCTTATCAAGCAAAACTTATTAATACTAACCATAACATGATGATGTGTCAAATGTATCGAACTCAAGTTAGTAATATGAATAATGAATTAAATAGTTTATTTAGCACAGGGTTAGGGAGAAGAACAAGAGAATATCAAAGTATACTAAACCCTGAATATGAAAGCTCATGCACAGATGGATTATGCAATATACATTTAGTACAGATCTTCTTACAAAATTCATTTTCAGCGTATCATTCCAAGGCGATACCACAGCAATATACTGAAAGAACAGGAGTATCAGAATGGAACCACCAATATTTAGTACCCATAGACCATTACTTATGGACCAATATGAATGACACACCGGTATACATACCATTAGAAGACTCCATATCATTAGGAGCAAATACATACGTATATCCACATCTACCAGAAAGCACACTTGAAACTAGTCAATTGGCAGTAACTACCATCACACAGTCACTAGAAGATACAGGAGATTACACTTTCTTGATATGTGCTAAATATTTACCTACTTTAGTTAGCTGCATAAATCTTAATGAAACCACAATGAATGATGATATCACAACATTCAATATTACAGAATCAGGATGCTATATGGTACACAACTGTAGCATCCTACAAATGAATTTCACTAATTATGATGGTAAAAACATAACCAAACAAAGAGTAACCACATTAACACTAGAAGAGAAAAATAATTTGATGGCTCACACTTATTTAATGACCCAACAGAATTAGAACATCACCAAACATTTGTAAAACAAGCAATGGAGTTACAACACATTGCAGATTTCAATCAGAAACAACTAGAATCCATACATAACAAAATTAAGGAACAAGATGCAGCCATACATACATCACAAGCACAAACACACAATCTAGTGAATCTGTTAAGAACAAATACATACATACACAAGGACTGGGCGAAACAGATGCAGAAATGCAGCTTTTGGGATTATTTAGGCAGATTAGTCAGATTAGATCTAATATGTACACCAATTTATACATGGTGGCACTGGATAAAGTTAGCAACCTTTTGGTTTTTAGTAATTTTAGGGATAAGCATTGCTTTATGTTTGTCTGAAAAAATCAAATGCTTGATAATAACTCCATGCTTAAGATGTCTTACAGGAATCAAGTAACAGGAAATCCACTTTGGAATCCGTCAGGCAGACGCTTCGATTTACTTAGTAAAAATGGAATGTGTAATTTACTATATACCACATACCAAAAATATATGGAACCATTGTCTGATATTTTCTATAGAATAGGTATATTATCTATGGCAGGAACGATACAGAGATGCAAATACTGCACCCATAAATTATGCAATGTTCTACCTATCAGAACCAGGTGAGGTAGACAACCTCCCAAGGCTCTTGATGCACTTAACGTTCCACATGCCAATAGAAGGAGGTACACATGATATGAGATTAATTGGAAATGGATACATGAGATATTATGGAACCATGCAATCTAGTATATATAGAGTGAATGGAATGTATAAAATACACAGAAATAACATGGATGCAGCCCTACATATAAGCGCCGCTTTAGCTGCAGCATATGTGGGCTGCGGTAATCACAGAATATATGAAACATATAGAACATGGCTAAAACATAATCCTGATGAAGCAATAATAAGCATTGATAAAGATTTCCTGAATGACCCACAATGGGAAACAGGAAAACCAATGTATTTACAAAGCATATGTACTAGAATATTGTGTAGAGATTTTGTTATAGATGTGTTAAAAGAATTTGCAGCTTATAGCACTTGGTTGAAGTTATATAATGCATATATAGAGAAAAAACATAAAAATAAACCACCCAGAATGAGAAGAATAAGAATGCTAGGATTAACAAATTAGAATAATATATTGTAAATTCCCAGGCTGCGACCTCATGTGATGCCTTTTATGTTGAAGACATTTCAGGCATCAGGGGATGAAATGTAAGGAACATGTAAGGCCTAGGGTGAACAACCCTGGTCAGGAGTGATAAGCAATAGAGTGATGTAAGTAAACCACAAATGGAGTAGTGATAAGCTATAAGCTATGTGTGGAAGTAGGGATAAGACTAGAAACCTAGCCAGGAAAGAATATAAAAGATGAAGCCTCAGACCTGACCAACAGAGCTCGTCAGGCCCTCGCACGAGACGACTCTTCTCTGCCAGAGACGTGAGATCCTGTCCCCAGTGCAGACGTGGCTGACCTGAGGAAGGCTGACCCAAGATCCAGAGGAACAGACGTGGCGAGTCCGGACCTGTACACCAGGAGAGGTACTCCCGCTTCCATTTGGAAAACGGGATGAATATTGCTTGTAATCTTACTGTGTGAATAAATGAGTGTTATACCAAGTCTGAATTAAGAGTGATTATTCCTCCCCCGTAACCGGGGTATGTGCTCGCTACAGTGTGTGTGTGTGTGTGTGTGTGTGTGTGTGTGTGTGTGTGTGTGTGTGTAGGCCAGAAGAGGCATTGGATCTCATGGACCTGGAATTACAGACAGTTGTGAGCTACCCAATGTGGGTTCTGGGAACTAAACTTGGGTCCTCTGCCAAAGCAGTATAAACTCTTAAACACTGAGCCATTTGCCCAGCTCCATAACACTATATTTTTGTACTAAGTAATTAATGCAAAAACTTTAAAAATAAAATACTATTTATAATAACACAATAAGTGAGATATGGACTGGGCATAGGTTGTGGCAGAGCACTTGCCTTGCTATCCCGAGCATCACCAGCTTGCTCCAAATAAAAACTTGGCTTAATTTTTAAAAAAGATGAAGGGATTGGAGTGACGGCTCAGTGGTTAAGAGTGCTTGCTGCTCTTGAAGAGGACGTAAGTTCAGTTCTCACCACCTATCATAACACCAGCTCCAGGGGATCCTACATTCTCTTCTCACCTCTGAAGATCTATGGACACTCGGCATACATGCATATTGACACCACCAGGTCCAAGACTGCCAACAAAACTACATAGTCAAGATGATGTGGTCAGTGAAGCCAACAGAGAGCCCAGAAACTGACCCACACAGGACCTTGGCTCTCTGGCCAAGGCAGTATGTAGAGGGCAGGTCACCCCTGGACAACCATCTGTGAAAGGGCAGGATCTACACCTTCCAAAAACTAATCAAAACTGATCGCAGATCTAAATAAAAGTTCAGGAAAATAAAGCAGGAGAAAAGTTGACTAGCCCTGTGTTTAGTAATGAATATTTATTAAGTTTTCTTAAGACAGGGTCTCATGTAGCCTCATATGACTCTGAGTTCACAATCCTTCTGCTTCTTCATCCCAAATGCTGGGATTACAAGCAGAAGTCACCACAACCAGCTGGATTTTTAAACAGAAGAATGTTCCATGAAAGAAAAACCAATAAATTGGGCCTTATTAAAATTAACAATGCTGTTAAAAAGACAGCATGATATTGTAACACCTGTTACAATATCAGCATCAGAAGCCTGAGGCAGGAGGATGGCAAGCAGGAGGCTATCACTGGCTATATTGTAAGACCCTGTCTCAGAAAACCAAAATAAAGATTAAGTAAGAAGAAACCTGGAAGGCACATATGATAGGCTGATCCAAACAAAACTCTTAAAAATAAATAAGAAAGCACACACACAAAAAAAGGGCAGAAGTCTAATCAGGAACCTCTAGTAAGAAAACCCACATGGACAAAAATTTGTGTGAAGTGGTGCTGTGTGCCACACCTTACAGGACTCAAGGCCTTGATTATTAGCTCAACTCCACTGGGTTTGAACACTGGAGAGACACATCTGTGGTCATGTCTGTGAGTGTTTCTAGAGAGTTTTAACAGAGCAAAGAAATGTGGAGGGCACTTCTCAGGGTCTAGAGTGCTGGGCTGAATAAAAGAGGGGGAAAAAGAAGCAATCTGAGTATCAGCAGATAAACTTTCTCCTTCTTGACTGCCGTACTATGTAACCAGCTGCCTTATATTCCTGCCACCGAATCTACAGCAGTCACTCTCACTGCTGTGCCTCCCTCACAGTAATGGGCCAGACCCTCAAACCGTGAACAAAATAATCCCTTCCTCCATTAAATTGCTTTTGGTCGCCGGGTGGTGGTGGCGGCGGCGCACGCCTTTAATCCCAGCACTCGGGAGGCAGAGGCAGGCGGATCTCTGTGAGTTCGAGGCCAGCCTAGTCTGCAAAGCGAGTTCCAGGAAAGGCACAAAGCTACACAGAGAAACCCTGTCTCAAAAAACAAACAAACAAAAAATTGCTTTTGGTCAGGAATTTGGTCACAGCAATGGGAAAAAGTAACTAATACAGCAATGGAATAAAACAGGAACGTCCTAAAACAACCCCCAAATCCCGATGAAGAGCACCTGGAATGTTCATCATTGCTGGGGGGAGGTGAAAGAGCGCAGCTGCTGTGGGAGACGGGTGCAGTGTCTCCTCGTACAACTAACATATTCACACCGTAAGGTTCCATGATTGCACTCTTCGGCTTTTTACCCAAAGGAGCTGAAAGCTTATATTCACACAAAAACCTGCACAGATATGTTGGTAGAAGCTTTAGTTATAATTGCAACTGAGATGTTCTTCATTAATGGAACAATAATGACATCTAATTCAGAGATACAAAGAAATGAACTTCCAGGCCAGGCAAAGACTTGAAGGAGCCTTGAATGAGTATTAGCAAAGGAGAGAGGCTGGCCTGAAAGAGTGACTTGACTCCAGCTGTAGGACCTTCTGGAAAAGGAAATAAGGAGTTGGCTTAAAAAATAAAATAAAAAAGGTTGGCCAGAGCTGGGGTGGGGATGGTGAACAGATGGAGCCCAGAGCACTGGGGGGCAGTATAGCTGTTATCCTTGATGGGGTACCATGCATCTATCCAGAGCCACAGACCGTGAAGCACCAAGGAGGAGTCCCAGTATGCTCTGTCAGTTCTTACTAATTTGTCAACACTTGTAAATTGTGACAATGTACCTCACAATGCAAGATCTTTCCAATGGAGGAAACTAACAGGTGTGTGTGTATGGGAAGGGGGGGGGTCATAATGAGACATTGTCTCAAACAAACAAATTACAAAACTGCTCTAAAAAGTGTCCATTAACAGTTGTAGCTCCTAAGGCTGGAGAGTTGCTCAGCTCAGTGGTTAAGAGCACCGGCTACTTTTCCAGAGGACCTAGGTTCTGTTCCCGGCACCCATACAGTGTCCTACAACCATCTGTAACTACAGTTCCCAGGGATCTAACACCCTTTTCAGACCTCCTCAGGCACTGCATACATGTGGTGTATGACATAAATGCACTCAAACACCTACACATAAAATAATTTTTAAAAAGTTGTAACTCCCAACCCCTTAATTTCCCACCTGAGCTCTTTTGTATTCTTCCAGCAGTGATGAGCATTCTAATTGTTCTCTGTCCTTGTGAGTATTATGTGCCAGGATTTGGTTTGTTGGGTTGTTTGGTTGCTGCTTTGCAGACGTCTTAGGGATTGCATGCATTTTACAAGGTCCCTGTTTTGTGAAACTCCCTTGCGGTCAGGCTCTTAGCTCAACTGAAGGTCCTTCCACCTGAGGCTGCCCTCAATACTGTGTGCTTCTGAGGTATCTCCCCTCAAGCAAAAGGAGCCCCTAGCTCCCTGTATTCCCCATGTTTCATCTCTCCTCAAGGGCTGGACACCTCAGTTCCTGTGTCTCCATTTTGGTCCCTTCCCCAGCCTTCCTCATTGGAACCAGCTGCTTCAGAGATGACAGTCCCTTCAGGGCCACAGCGGGAAGGCTGGTTACAGTGACTAGAGACAGGCCAGGGAAGGAACATTTGAACTGTGTGTGTATTTAGGAACAACAGGCACCTCGGAGTGGATTTCCTCCTGGGTCTGGCCAAGGCCTGACATTCATCTCTCACTTTTGTGTATGTCTCTCTCTGGATCTAGTTAGAAGACTTAGGGTGGGCCAAGGAGGTCTTGGAGGGGTCCCCTACTAACTGGGCAGCTATGATTGCTTCAAAATAAATCCACCTAACTGTCTCAGTGTCTCCTAAAGACCTTTTGTCCTGAGTAAGGACCCACTGAAGGCTGGTTCTGGGTGCAGGTGGCACATGGCCATACTGACCAGGTGACCTGGTAGATTCAGCTCCACTTCAACTGCCCCCAGATCTGCTTGGTAGAAACCCCAGACCCCTGGGACCAGCCCCTCCACGGTACAGGGTTCCTTCCACCCTTCCTTCGTCTTTTTGAGCAAGACACAGAGGCATGCTCAGGTTGAGCATGTGCTGTCTTCTACAAAGCACTTGACCAGGGCTTGTGGCAGCAGCTCTGAATGGACAGGCAATGAGACCACCACAGGGCTGGAGAGATGGCTCAGAGGTTAAGAGCACTGGCTGCTCTCCCAGAGGTCCTGAGTTCAATTCCCAGCAACCACATGGTGGCTCACAACCATCTGAAATGAGATTTGGCACTCTCTTCTGGCCTGCAGGCAGAACACTGTATATATAATAAATAAATCTTTTTTTTTTTTTAAATAAACCACAGAAATTTATTTCTCCTACTTGGAGAGGCTGGGAATTCTGAGATCAAAATGGCAGCAGATCCTGCATCTAGGATCAGCCTGGATAGTTCTATCAAACAGTGTCCTTGCATGGTGGAAGGGACCAGCTGGACTTATTAGGCCTTCAAATTTTTTAATTAATTAATCAATTGTGTGTATATGTGTTCATGAAGGTATACACATTGTTCACACGTGTGGAGGCCAGAGGTTAACATTAGTACTTTCCTCAATCTCCAGCTCATTTTTTTTTTTGGTCATTTGCCTCAGCAGAATGACGAATGCCATTTATTGAAGGAGGGAGGAGGCCTTAAATACAGGCTTACAGCACAATGGGAGAACCCCAGAGGGCAGAAGTTCGCTACTGATGTTTTACAATCTTGCTTCTAAGCTGTTAACGCCCAATATGCAGGATACACAGACAAGGAACTTCCCTTAAGCATTCAGGAGGGTGGAACCCAGCAGGGAATTAGCATAGGGAGAACATCAAGGTCAAGGTCAGCAAGTAAGGCAATAGCTACCCAAAATGGGGGCCAGGGCCCTACAGGTGCCCCCTTTTACTAAAAAATGAGCTTCTGACTTAGGTTGCATGGGACGTCAGCAGGTCACCTTACCCGTCATGGAGACAACTGCCCAGGCCACACAGGTGCTCTGTCTTAGGTTGGTGAGCGCCCCCCAGACATTACCTGTCTCTGAATACTCATTATCATACAGGCTCAATTGTGTGTGAGCTGCAGAGTTAACTGCTGCCAAAGATCTCAAAGTGGCACCGGGCTTGCAATCTCTGTGTTCGACACAGAAAAGACCAACAGAAGTCCTAACCCACCCATAGCCAGTAGGCTAAAGGCAACTGAGCCATTCCCTTCCTTAACGAGCCTTACTGCAAATTGGAGTCCTTGTAAGATGGTATCCCAAAAGCAAATGGAACTTGAGTTTATAAATTTATAACTTTCAAAGCCAATCGAAATGTATATAACTATTGAATTAAATTTATCATGCCCAATAGAATGAAAGATTTAATTAATAAATCTTTAAAAAAAATGAGACCACCACAGTTTATTTGCACCAAAACTCCAAAGTTCTGAGGAAGGGACACCAAGGGATGAGCTCTCTCCATTTTTTAAAACAGAAGAATTCTTGGGACCAAGGCTGGTGTATGTTGGAGATGAGGCTTTGTTCACTCACATGGTGGGCTTTCTGTTTGTCCATCTGATAGAATGGATTCAGGCTGTGAGTATATTAAACACATGACAGGGGAGGAGGCAAGCCTGGGGTCCTTCTGAGAAGGAGGGGCCAATGTGCATCTGGGGAAGGGAAGGTATATAAAGCTGGAGTTGCTCAAATTCTCTTATTGGGTCATAGACCAAATGCTGGGGTCATCAGTACCCTTAAAACACTTGCTTCCTTGCCTTCAGAGCAGACTCCTATGTCGTCCCAAAACTCTTCCTGCTCTCCAGCACCCCTCAGTTGATGTAGTCCTTCATCCTCGTAGGAACCTTAGGATGGGTGTACAGAGGCAGCCAAGGAGGGGAATATGCATGGTCACTGCAATGCTGAGATTGGACACTCAGATACTGCTCAGTAGCTTCACAAGGAGCGGCACTGGCGTTTAGACCCATCTGCTGTCTGGGCCTTGTCTCTGAGGAAGGAGGCCCATAGTTCCAGGGGGCACCCTGTTTATTTCCAGCATTCACCCCTTGCTAAACCCTAATACTTGAACCTACTTGTTCCTGACGGACTAGGAGGACAGACATGTGTACCACTGTGATCTGTTGTTCAACAGCCCCAGTGCTAATGGGCCACACTCAAAGCTGGGCAAGCGCAGCCTGGCTTAGAAGTATCTTACAGAGTCTGTCCCATACACAAAAAAGGCAGCAGGGAGCTGGCCTTGTCCTTGTCTTCCTACTATTTGTGAAGAGTGGCCCTGCTTGACTGACAAACAACGAGGTAATGAGGAAAGCTGGGGTGCTTCTGGGTGGAGCAGGCCTACAAACGCCCTGACAGCAGCTTCCTGGGTAAACTGCAAGTAGGCGGCTAGCATGGGGTCCATTGCCCAGGGAGAGCAGAGCTGGGTCCCATGGGCGCCTCCCCAGGTTCTTTCTTAAGTAGTCAGTCTGTCCTCTTTGCTTTCAACTCTGACAGGACCCTTTTTAAGGCAGGAGGAATGAACCCGAGCATCACTTACTGGTAGCCCCTCAACAGGACCCTGCCTTTCAAGTTCCTTAGAACCCAAGGCTCCAAGGCAAGCCTCCAGGTAGCTTTATTTCCTCACTTCCTGTGCTCAGATTTTGTTTTGTTTTGATTTTTGAGACTTGCTATGTAGCCCTGTGCTTGAGTTTTGGCTATCTGCAAGGCAACCCTGCTGACAATTTCGGCCAGCGTCAGAAGGCCCACAGGATGCCCCTTTGTTTTGTGAATTAGTTACAAAGGTCAAGGAAGAATGCCATCAGAACTCAGTGGGAGGTGGTGGGAAGGGCTGAAATGTGTTCCAGTGTCAATCACAGCCACTCACCCACTGCTGGGTAATGCTGCAGTGGTCAGGTGCTAGGCCAGAGTGCAAACTGGGCAGGCCTATTTGCACTCAGAACACATTGCTGCAGCCTTATCCCACAACAGGAACGGGACAGTGAGTCTCTTGAGGAGACACAAGGCCCAGGAGGCAAGTGGAACTTGATTTGTGGGTAAAAGGAAGAGCCTCCAGCCTTCTGATCAGGGCCAATTGCTCTGCCACATCCTCCTAGGACCTGGCCCTCTAGCCTGTGCCTGAGGATACCCTGAAGCTGAGCAGCCCAACCACAGCTGGTCCTCATTTCTTGCTCCTTCTGGACTCCCCCAGACCCTGAGGTGATGCTTACAGTAGGAACTGAGCCTAGTAATGTTCAGCACTGCTGGCCCTCAGTATCCCCATAGTGGCACCTTCATGGACCTGGGCCCTAGCAAAAAGTCTCTGGAACATGCTTCAAGTTACAAGACAGCAGTAGCCAATAGGTAAGACTCAAGCCATGGATCTGCGTCAGTGACAACCCACTGTGCTATCACCAGATCAGTATGCTCCTGAATTGCTATACTATGGGACAAGATTCTACTGGAATCAGCAAGCACATTCCCCTTAGCAACTAGAAAAGTCTGTGGCCTGGCAGGTGGGGCAGCTGGTCAAGTTGAGGGGAGTCCTTTCCACAGTGTGGGTAGTGATGGAATCCAGAGGCAGCTGTGGGGAGTTAACACATACAGCATTTGGGGAAGAGGCAGCCAGTGGAGGAGCTGGCCTGCCTTCTCCTGGGAACCTCGCTGGCATGTATCTAGGAATCCAGCAAGAGTAACGTCTCAGCATGGAATGGGACAGAGCAGAAGATAATGGGGCTGTTCCAGCCCTGAGGTCACCCTGAAGGTAGAGGCTATGCATGGGACGGGATCACACCCTGCCCTCCCTGTGTCCCACCTTGCCCTGGCTTGAGATCTCACCTTGCTGACCTTAGGAAACATCTTCAACAACTGTGGACTAGGGTGGGCATTTTTGAGGCTGCATTCAGATCCTTCTGGTTTGTTTTTATCTTCCTGTTATCAAAGTTCCCAGTGTGCTGGTTAGGTATAGCTCAAGGAACAGCATTGGCTGTGCCCTGGGACCAGAAAGACCAGACCTTGGATCCAGTCTCTGGCCTCTTTTTAAGGTATACTGAGATAACACAATGGTGGCAGTGTGTGTGTGTGTGTGTTCAACCTCTCAACCTCAGAATACAGCCTTATTTGGGAAAAGTGTTTCTGAAAAATATAAAATCAGATTTAGATGCAATTGTCCTGGTTCAGGGTGGGTCCAAAATCCCATGACAGATGTTGCTAGAGGGCAGATATACAGATGGAATGAAGACCAGTGAGACCGAAGGGATGTGGCCATGAGTGAAGGACACTTGAGTCCATCATGGCTGGAAGAAGAGGAGGGAGCCTCCTGAGCCCCTAGAGAAAACATGGCCCTGAGACACACCTCTGGTCTCTGTGGTCATAAGAGAATATATTTGCATAATTGTGAGTCAGTGGTGTCAGGCCCTGGGTTAGGGTGGCCACAGATCTCAGGCACGTTCTCAAACTTGTTTGAGGTTAGTGCAGTTAAAAGCACGAACATCCAGCCCTGATGGTTTTCTTTAGAAGCTCTGTGAGCACCGCCTGGCTGATCTGCCACAAACACAGGTATTTTTAATACATTAGACGGCTCCTTTTAAACAAGCTGTCAGGAAAATTAATTGCAGGAAGTTTAACAGGCGCTAACATGCCTAAGAGCCCTGCAATTACTGGCTTCCAGTCTGCAGGCACATTTGACAGCCTGGGGGCCCTAGGGGTGTCTGGCTGCTCCAGAAATGTTTTCTTCTGCCAGGATGCCTGACCTGACCCCAGATTACTGCTCCAGCATCTGAGTGGATTCTGGAGTCTCTAAGGTGCAGCGCGCCTGAAGAACCTCCTCTACTTGAGTCGGAACTGCAGGGCTCCAAGTCAGGATCGGCTACACGGCACACCACCAGTTTCATCTTCTGGAATTCAGTTCAGCCCTCATGAGGGAAAGTCCTTTGGGAGTACAGTCCATCTCATCAAAATGGATTCTGAGGCTAGGCAAAACCTGAGGTCTCAAACTTGTGTGAGGTCTATAGGGACAGTGAGGACTTTCTGGTCATTCTGTCCCTGTCCCCAAAAGCACAGCTGGTGCAGAAACTATGGCTGGGTCCCTGTGTCAGGCTTCTTCCCCCTGTTTTTCCCTTGTTCTTCTAAGCAACACTGGTGTCTCATGCCTGACCTGCTGTCATAGGAAGACC
>CABHPH010001305.1:34846-60916 GCA_902168325.1 Peromyscus nudipes | reverse complement strand
TTGTTGTTGTTTTTGGTGAACCATCTGATTTTTTGTTAGCGGGCTTATTGTCATTGTTTTGTTTTGTTTTTAGACAAGGTCTTACACAGAACTTGATAAGTAGCTGAAGCTTGCCTCGAACTCCTGATCCTCCAGCCTCCACCTCCTGAGTGCTGGCATTACAGGCAAATGCCAAGCCCAGTTTGAATATTTGATCTTTACCTTTTTTTTTTTTTTCTGGGAGATTTGGGAATTTCTGGGAGGAAAGGCCTGCGAATGAAAAGGCTGGTGTTTTCTACCCCTATCTGGCTCCCTTCTTAGGTCCCAGCCCATGGAGACAGAGTAGGTGAGACGGTTTAGATGCCAGTCAGAGAAGCAGACTGAATCCTGCAAGCCCAGCTTACCCTAAATAGTTACAGAGGAGAGAAAATGATGCAAGGGACTTTCCTGCCAGCAGCTGCTGGTTAAACCTCTTTGGGAAATGAATCCTCTTCATGAGAACTGACTGCCCATGCACAGTGTAGAGACAACAGAACGGGTTTTGTATCCTCTGACCTGGACCTACTAAACCTCTGCCTATGTAGTTAGGAGCCTGTAGTGTCCCCAGGGATGCCCACCTGGGACATGGTTCCCAACCTCACTCTCCCTGTGTGCTTTCAGACAGATCTCCTGTATTGTCCAGACTCATGCCACCCACTTCCGGTCTGTGATGATGCTTGGACATGGAAGGAGAGGAGCATCCCTTGGCTCCTCTCATCTGCAAAGACAGCCCTGTAGACCCCTCTTGATGCTGCTTACAGGGAGAGCTCCCTTTCCATGAAGGTGCCCTAGATATTACAGACAAACTCCGGGCATTGCTAGCTTTGGTTAATACCAAGTAGATGACTCAATCACCCGAGAATTTAGCTGAACCCTTCTCTAATTCTGCTTGTCTCTCCGTCCAATAGAAGATCTGTGGTCTCCAGGAATTCATCCTGTGGGAGGGGAAATAAACACACGTGAGGTTATTTTCAAACGGGATGACATGTTTTGTGGAAACATGGTCAAAGTCTCATGGGAACGTAATGATAGGATGACCCAGAGGCTGGGGATGGCCTCACAGAGCAGTAGAGAGAGTAGGCGTCTGTAGGCTGCGAGGGAGAGCTAAAAGAGAGAGAGAGGGCTTGAAACTGAGTGGTAATCCCTGATCCTTCCCTCTCCCAGGAACGTCTCAAGCATGCTAATGGAGAAATTGGAAAGAAATAACTGGCCACAGGATGAGCTGAGTAGATCACACTATATGCAAGACCTGAGTAGACATGGGCCTTGAAGATGAGGTTCGGGGAGGAAGCAGCTTGAAGGCACAATGCACAGGGCTTCAAAGGGGTGAGGTGCCCGAGGCCTGGGGTTTGAATCAGACATGTAGATATAAGCAAATCTTTTAATGTCCCATGCCTTAGTAGCTGTCTCCACCACCACCTCCCTGCTCTACAGGTGTCCTAAGAGATTCAGAGAGTTGATAAGCTTGAGAAGGTCCGCCTCTGCCTGCATGTTAGCTGCCGTGAGGGCACTTGGCACATTCACGCGCTGCCCAAGCTTCTGACTCGGGCTGTGTGACCCACAAAAGAGCCCCAGAGCTTCTGTCCCCTGGATGAGGCTGGAGTGTGAGAGGGATCTGGGGACAGCTTGTGCACTTGCAGGAAAAGGTGGGACTCCTATGACCCTAGCATCTTACCTGCCCCTGAGAAAAAGCCAGCAGACCAAGAAGCAGGAGGTATCCAGCCAGAGGTGGATTCCCAGAGAGACCCGTTCTGACCACCCCCACAGTGGTGTCATCTGCTGGCTGCAGAGGGCTGCAGCACCAGGCTGAAGGAGCAGGATGTGGTTTTTGGTTTCTGTTTCTGTTTTGACACGTGCTGTTGCTGTGGCCTGCCTAGGCCCCAGGAAAGGGGAAGTGCCCAAGGGTGGGATTGAACTCTCCAGGCCACATGCCATGGTGGTGCTAGTGGCGGAGGATATGGAACATGCTTCGTTAGGACTCTTTCCTCAAGATGATAGGTAGGTGCCAGGGTGACCTTTGCCCCCTCCCCAGTCAGGCAGCCAGGAGAGGGGAGGAAGAAAGAGGGCTGAGCTTCCTGTTTATGGGGGAGTTGGGGAAGAGACAGGCAAGGCTGAGCATACAGCCTACGCATGTACACACAGCATGTACCTTCACTTTTCTCTGTGCAGAGGCCTAGGGGGCCGGGGAAAGAGCAGACATGGGGACAGGTGTGTCCCTAAAGCAGTCTTGGCAGGGCACGTTTTAGCCCCTACCCTCAAACTTGCTCTTGTCAACAATCTGCTGCCTTACAAGCTGTCAGCTTAGGTGACAATGGGAGAGGATTTGCTTCCACTCAGAGCCTCTGGGAGGGAGGAAGATGGCAGGGTATCAGTACAAGTCGGCACCTCTATGTTCTACCTATTCATGGGGGTGATGGTGCCACCTCTCAGCCTGCCCCCCACATTATTGTCAGCTTTTAAGTGGCTGCATGTGCTGGGCCAAGTCCCGTCTGGGAACCTGCAGGATGGCTCTGTATCAAAGGGAGCGGGAAGGCAGCTCTGGTACCTTCATTTTGGAACAAGGTAATTCTGGAGTCTTCGTGAAGTAAATGGTCTTTGTGAAGTAAAAAGTCTTGCTAGTCTCGCTAGCCAAGCTGTAATTCTATCTTCTGGGAGGTAGGAGGGTTGTGTGTTTCTTCCACAAGGTAGACAATTTTTAAAGATCTGGGGATATAACTCAATGGTCAAGACCTTGCCTGGCATATGTCAAGTTCTGGGTCCAATCCTCAGTATTGTAAAAAGAAAAAAAAAAAGTCTCAGGGATATTACTGAGAGAATGTATGTGGCAAATGGCCATATGATGTAAGATTCATATCAGCTTTCATATAGTCAGTTCTCAACCTTACCATAAAGGATCTCACCAATAGTCTGGTTATTAATATGTTGAGAAGAATATTACAGTAGTGGATATTGCAGGTAAGGTTTGGGGCTTTTTGCTGATATGTTTGTTTCTTGGACATGGACTGACTATGCTGCCCCGGCTGACATTGAACTCGGGAAATTTCTTCTGCCTAAGTCTTCTGAAGGCCAGGATTAAAGGGGTATGCCACCAGGCTCAACTCAGGTTGGGGGTGGGGAGGTACTTCGTACACTTTATGCTTTTCTCTGTTTGTGTGTGTGGTATACTTCATTCTCTAAATGCTAAACCAAATATCCTGTGTTGACTGCCTTCCATGAAGCTCTTGACTACCTTTGCAAAGAGATGTCTCCACTGCATGGTGAGGTATGCTTTGAAGCTGAGAATGGAGCTGGATTCTAAAAAATGGTATCTTCTTTTAGGCTTCAAAGCGTGCATCCATTCATGCGTGCTACAAAATGCCCCTAAGTCCTAACCCTTCTAGATGATCGTCAGGGAACCATCCCAGCCTCTGATGTCTGAGTTGACCTGCCCTGAGCAGGATGGTAGAATGGTTCTAGGAAAGGAAACTTGGTGGCCTGTTGCTGAGTCCTTGGTCTTAGATCTACCTTTTGGTTGTCCTGGTGGCTCAGCGCTGGAGGTGAGTTAAGCTAACATTGGCCTCCTCTTCTATTCCCAGAGACACCTGGAAGCTACCAGCCAACCAGCCAAGAGTTAGCTGAGCTCTGGAGTGAATGCTTGTCCACATCGCTGAGAATGGCACCAAGGTCCAATCTGTTACCAAGACAAGGTTAAACCAGGACACAGCAGCACAGCGATCCTGATGTCTGTTCCCAGCCCTGTAGTCAAGGCTGTGTTAAGTGAGTGTGCCCCAGACGTAGGGATCACTGGCCCTGTCTGCCTCCCCATTTGGCAACTCATCATCATGGGTACAGGTCTTAGGGTTCAAGTTCTCAGCCTGCTTCCTGTCCAAGGGCTTGTCACAGGGCTACAATTCTGGAATGGGAAGGGAGCGCTGAGCAGTTTCAGGCCATGTCCCTGTTGGAGCCATCTTATAGCTTCTAAAACTGAGCCAGACCCAGCTTGGCTGACAGAGATAAAACCAGACACTCATATTCTTTTTCCTCAAGAGGCTCCTGGATGCTTTCCATCCAAACAGTGAGGGCTATGCCTTACCTAGAATCTGAATTCTGCCCTCACACTGAGAGCAGTTAATGTACTGGCCCTAAAGAAGTTGGGTAGAGCATTCAGGGCCTTAGATACTATGAAAGGACCAGGAGTCAACAGGGCAAGTCCTCTCGCTTTCAGCAGAGGCTCCTTAGTTCAGACAAGCCCTACATAGGGTAAAAGGCCTTGACTGTAGAGTATACCTGTCTGTCTCCATCTGGCCTCTATCCCTGTCTCTGCCTCTGGCTTTTCCGTGATGATACTTTAAAGAATGACAATTGAATATCCCCAAGCCCCAGAGGCCTGAAGGCCATTCTGTCAGTGCAGAGCAGACAATACAGTGGTGGGGTCGAGGACCAGAAAGAAGGAAGTTCCAATGAGGCAGGGCAGGCAATTGACACTACTGCTATCTTGGCACTGAGACCGTCTGGATTGGACAGCCTCTAAAGAGGTCATGGGCTGGTCTCTTGGAGCCTAGAGTTGATTCCATACTGGAGTATGCAGGGAGGGGAAACAGGGTAACTGGATTATTTCTCAGCTGTCGATAGATCTCAACTTTCCTAGCTGAGGGTTAGAACCTGTTTACCAGTCTGCTTATGCTTGCAAAGCCAGTGTGCTACTAACACGTTGTTTAAGGGGGTGTTCTTGAGTTGATTTGCATCCAGAATAGGATGAGTGAACCTGGTCTTGAGGGGGACCAGGAGGAGGAAGATGTTCATGGAGGTCACTGTGGGGATGTAGTGGCCCCGATGTGAGACCTACTCATCACATGGCACAGGTTGTCATAGTAACCTACACCATTAGTCTGAAGACTGTCAACACCTTCGATCCAATAGTTCCACATCTGGAATTACTCATGAAGAGATCTTTTATGCCAAACATGGGAACACATGCCTGTAAACCTCCACTTGGAGGGCAGAAACAGGCAGATATCTGGATAGAGGCCAGTCTAGGCTATATAGCAAAGCCCTGTCTGGGTTGGGGAAGCAGAGAGAAGGCAGGAAGAAAGAAAAAAAGAGAACAAGAAAGCTATCTGAGTATGTGTGTGTGTGGGGGGGGGTGCATGTCTTTAGCTGAGGGACAAGAGGATCAGTAGTTTGAGGCCAGCCTTGGATCAATGAGACTCTGTTTCAAATAAAGAAAAATGGTGGAAGAAAGGAAGGAAGGAAGAAAGGAAGGGAGGGAGGGATGGATCTTTTACTGTAAAATAGTCTCAAAGAAGACAATGACTAAATTTCTTTTGTTACAGGCATGAAAGGTATTTCCGTGGTGTTCTCTGTAATAGGGGAAATGGAAAACAATTATTACCTTTGTTGAACATATTAGTCAAGGAAATTATAGTTTTCCACTTGGTGGGATATTATATAGCTATTGTAAGGGTGAGCACATAGGCTGTAGAACTTGGCAAAGACGGTTCTGAGCTATGGGAAAATGGCAGGGGGCAGACTGTACTTTACAGTGACTTAGAAAGTGCACCTGGGAGACTGCAAAGGGACAGACACTGGCTCTGTGGCTTCAGTTTTGTTATGAGTGCTCTTCCTTTCTGTGGTGCCAGGGTTGGCTTCTTCTACAACAGTTTAATCAGGGTGGCTGCAGAAGGCACCATTAATAGTGACTTTCTCTAAGAGGTAGGAAGGTGGGGGGTTCTTTTGGTCACTAAGTCATTTCTTCCTATAATATTTAAATTTTAGCAGTGAGCACATGTTACTTTAGTAATTGAAAAAAATAAGATATTTTTAAATTTTAGAATTAAAATATCTTAAAAGACTTTATTTCCCAAATAAAGGAGAGGAGAAAGACTGACCTAGCTAGCTCTATATACCCATTCTTATCGTGTTTAAGGCCTTGGATCTGCTTGGGCCTAGCTTTCCATCTACCTGTCAACCCACCCACCCATCCGTCTATTCATTCATCTACCCCAGAAATTATTAGGCATCATTGCCAGGCATCAGGGAAGAAAACTAAGCCTCACCCCTTATAGAATTCTCACCGCAGTTGGAGCAAGGGCGTAAACAGTAGCACACTATTAGAAAGGGCTACAAAGAAAATAAGACAGGATAATTTGAATAATAAAAAGTCCACTTTTGGCTGGGGGCTCAGGGAAGGTCTCAGAAGGGTGACAGCTGAGTTGAGACCTGAGTCTCAGACAACAGAGAGACGGCCACATGGAGGCCTGAGAAGAGCATTCTAGACAGTGCACAGGATGCCTAGCCCGTGGCCCCCAGCCTGCAAGGTGCCCATGGCTTCCCAAGCCCAGTGAATCTCTGGGCCTGGACAAACCCCATTTCCCAGGCCCTCTCATTCCCCTGAACACTACCACCGCCATCCTTCCCATCTGGAATGTGCTCAGTGTCTGAATCCTTCCCAAGTCTTGTGTGGGATGGTTGTCTCCAACACCCTGGCTGTTGTTGCTCTGGACAGATGGCTCCTCTGGACATCCTGTACACAGGCCACTGCTCTTGGCTGGCATTTCCAGAGCAGGCCTGAGCTGTCTCAGATTTCCATACCAGGATGGATTGGCAGATAGGAAAGCACTAGGTAATGTGTGCCCTGGCAAAGGGTCTTTAAATGGCTCATGACTTGAGGTCCCAAAGGTTGGCTGCTGCCATCGTCCTGTGAGGGTTAGCTTTGACCTTGGAGTACTTATGCATGGCTCCTGCCAGAATTTGGTCTGAGAAATAGGCCAGGAGCCTGTGATATGTCTAACACTTAGTTCTGAGCGTGCTGGATAGACTAGTGAGAAGCACACATCCATTTCCGTGGATCTTCTTGGTACTCCAGATGCCTCTCAGTATCTAGAGACAGCACCTTGGAAGATGTAGTACCTCCGAGGAGCCTGGAGCCAGTCTTTGGAGCACAGGGTGCTGATTAGGGACGAAGACTCTGGAGCCAGACTTATGAGGATTTAGTTCCTAGTCCAGCCATTTAGTGCTGCAAAAACATAGGCTAATTATTTAACCTCTTTCTGTCTTTTTTACTCCCCCCGACCCGCCCTGTAAAATAGGCTTCAGAATTCTGAGTTAAAACATGGTAAGTACTGAGAACACCTGTTATTTATTGTCACTTGAGAGGTAAGGGAACTCCTCATCAAGGCCTTCAGGGCCACTGATCCCAGGGGCCTGTCAAGAGAAAGAAAGGTAGAAGTTGGTGGCATCTGAGCTAGCCACTGGCCACAGGAACTGGCTTCCTTTGACCCATTCTGGCCCTGAAGTATGTCTGCTTTTCTTCCTCGATCTTGATGACAAGGGATGCCCATGGCCATTTCAGATCTGCCAATAGAACAGATGTAGAATGATTGCACTCCTGCCCTCCACCCCCACCACTGCCCTGGACTCCTCCGACCTTCAGTCCCAAATCCTGCCAGGGACAGAACTCAAGACCCTCGCCCAGAGATCTCCTAGATGAGCTTGTGTGGCTCCTCAGAGCATGGAATGGTAGTGATCCGGGTGCTTGGGTGTGAGGAGTGAAGCTCGGAAAGAGAATGGGATGCCAAGCCTAGCAAGATCCTCCCCTGGGCAGGAATCCCTAGAGCCATTGTGTTAGGGCATCTTAACTTCCTGGAATAAAATCAGAATTTATGGGGAAACCGAAGACGGCCATTCCATCTGGCTTTGCCTATCCTGGTCTCTTTAAGGCTGATTCACCCATCTCCATTGCCCATTCTGTGTGATGCTGCCCTGCGTTAGAGCCTCAGCAGACTCTGAGAGCTTCAGGTGAGATATTCCTGGGAACAGGATGCAAGAAGCCAGCTCCCTTGACCCCACCCACCACTTGTTCCCTCACGCTGACGCTGACGAATCACTTGAGTTTTGATCCTTCTTGGGGACATTGTGTTCTTTCATCAACAGGCACGAGTAGGGTGAAACTATCCACATTCTCCAAATATTTCCCCCATGCTTCCAATCCTGGCCACATTCTTTTCTGTGCCACCCCGATTACCTTTGGGCTATCCTGTCTTTATGTCACGGTCCTTAGAATAGTGGTACTTATCATCAGGAGAACGGGGCCACCACCCACGGAGCTGCTGGCTCCTGCTGTAGACTTCCCCAGGGCTCTGACTCCAGAGCTGAGCAAGGAATTATTGGAAGGACCAGAAGGAGAAGGGAGGGCAAGACAAGGAGCAGGCATGTTGGACCAATTAGAGGATGGATGAGCCTGTCCTAGATACAATTTGGGCATAGCACCTATGATTATTAGAAACGGGAGTTGAGGGTGATGTTCTGAGATGCTCTCTTTCATCTGAGCACCTCCCGCCACACAGAGCTGTATTCCAACCCAAGAGACTCTCATATTCTCTTGTCTTCTGCCCCCAGCCAGTCTTTGAGCTGCTCACATCACAGCGCAGACCAGCTGTGTTCCCCTGACCCCACCCCTTGGACAAGGTCTGACCTTGCCTAGGTATGCGTCCCTCCATCTGCCCAGGTGCTTCCTGCTGACAAGAAATGGAGCCAGGCCAGGGGATTCCCTCTCTTCTGTTCTCCCCCTTTTTCTCTGAGCTGGCTCCCTTTTGACCTAGGCTCCTCTGTTCCTTCGACACGAACTCCTTCCATGTTGCTTCTGCTGATAAAGTTCTGAGGTCCAGCTCTTCCAGGTCACCTGGGAAAGTTAGAGCTGGCAGTTCGCAGCTGAGAAACCATTCTTGGCCATTCTAGGAAGGCGGGATCAGAGACAAGTAAAACGGGATTTAAAGTTAACATGAAGAAGCAGAAGGATTGGGTCGGGAAAGGAGTGCAGTAGCAAGGCACTGGCCTAGCGTGCCCAAGGTCCTGGGTTTGACCCCCAGAACCACACACACACACACACACACACACACACACACACACACACACGCACACACACACACACACACACACATGTTGACTTGTAAGGAGATCCACATAGTCATATCCAGTTGCTCTAGGGGAGACCTTTGAGTGGGAAGCTCCCCATCCCAGGATCCCCTGCCTAGGGAGAAGTCAGGGGCTTGAGTGCAGGGCAAGTGGACAGGCCTGAGTCCTAAGGGGCCTGAGTCAGGTTAGGAGGCCCAGTAGTCTTGGAACTCTGCCTGGACCACCTGCCTTAAACCCGTCAGCCCCTCCTGCGTTTCCCTGTGACCCAGGTTTGTTCTTTCTTGGTCTGTGGAGGAAATGTACAAAACAGTGGAACTTTGCAAGGCTGTCCTGGGAAGGTTGCCTCGTTTATTCTATCCATTTTCAAGCCTGACCCTCAGGGCTGGCCTTTCCTCTTAATTCAGCTGTGGGCAGCCACAGGGAAGCAGGGACCTCATCACATTTGCTCTCCCAGGCTATGTGTGTGCGACTGTTGTTTCACAGGGTTTCCTGGTTCCGTGGCTCAGTGTCTCGGAAGCCTGCTTAGCAGGGAAAGCTGCCAGCAGGCTGACTAGGGCAGGGGCATAGTGACACTGCCTGAAGTGGAAGGTGAGCCTAAGAGCAAGAGAGGCTATGCCAGAAAGGACAGGATCTTAGCAGGTGTGTGTGTGCGCGCGCGCTTTAAGATTTTTTAATTTTATATATGTGTTTGCCTGCATGTATGTAAGTGTACCATGTGCATGAAGTCACTGCAGAGGCTCGAAGAGGACATTGGACCCCCTGGAACTTGAGTTATAATCAGTTGTAAACCACCATGTGGGTGCTGGGTCCCTAGTCCTCTGGAAGAATGGCAAGTGATCTTAACCTGAGCCATTGCTGTAGCCTTTATTTGCAATGTCTAGTAGCAGCTAGATAATTCATCCTCACAATAACTGGTGGTCATTTACATGACCCCCTGCTTTATTTAAAAGGAAACTGAGACTGGGTGCAGGAGGAAGCTTGCCAAGGATCTTACAGATTTGGGAAATCAAGGCAGGAGGACTCCGGCCCAAACAGTTAGGATGTATGTAGGGTTGCTGAGCTCAGTCACTACACTGTGTTCACATCTAAGCTGTGAAATATGTTGAGGATGGTGCAGGAGGGAGAAACCTACATCAGTTCTGCATGACTTCAGGTTTCCTTGGGCCCATTTTACTTGTCAAGTTTAGAATATACAGACAAATGTAATGGAGAATCATATATGATTTCATCCAGTGACAATTTGTGCTGAATGTTTTGCACATTTACACAGGAATACACCTTTGCAAAATCCAGTGTTAACTACACAGCTTCAAGTCCTGACCTTTTCTCTTTGCATTGTGTGAAATGTTCCTCTGATGGTTACTGGCGTTAGCTTTTGGATGAATCACAGCAAAGTGAGGGTGAGCTGTTGGGGCAGATGAACAAGGCGTGTGGAGGTGGCGCACAGGTCGGTGAACAGCACTTGAGTCTCGCAGAACGGGAGATTCGTGGACTGTGGCAGACGGGGGTAGGGGGTGCAAAGGCAGCAAATGGGGAGGGCATCCCAGTAAAGACAGTGGTGCTAGGATCCAAAGCACAGAGCTGGCCAGGATCCAGAGGCAGAGCTGGGCCCAGGAGGACTTGGCCAGCTATCTCTGAGGGATGCTGATGTTGAAGATGCACACATGGGCTTTTAATGGGGAGCAATATCAGGCTGGTCTTTCAGAAAGATCACCCTGGCTCAACATTTTGGCTATGGATTTGAACTGGAAGTAGGCAAGACAAGGCTGGGAGACTTTCGAGCTGCCTGGTGAGATACAGTTGAACCAGAACAGCAGCAACGAGGAGATGGATTTCCAAGAGATTCAAAAGGTGCCAAGTGCAGGGGCTACTAGCTTTACCACGTGACTGACTCTGACCAAGAGATGTTCGCAGACATGCCTTAAGCCTTAAGGGCTTTTAAAAAAAATGGGCTGCCTTTTTATTTTTGAAAAGAATTTAAATAATGATAATATTAAAAATATGTTGAATGGGAGCTGAAGATAGAGCTCAGCTGATTGATTGCCTCGGATACAGGAAGCCATGGGTTCGATTCCCATGTCATCACTGTGCACTGTGCAGTGACACATGCCTGTAATCCCAGCACTTGGTAGGTTGAGGCAAGAAGATCAGAAGTTCAAGGTTATCTTTGGCTACACAGTGAATGCAAGGGCCAAACCAGGATACATCAGACCCTGCTAAACACACAACTCTTTAAGGGACATATAGTAAATTTTCGTATTTATGAGGTATAGTGTGACATTTCCATACATGTACACAATGTATAATCTGATCAGGGTAATTGGCACTATCGCCTGAAACATGTCATTTTTTTGAGAGCACTCAAAATCCTCCCGACTCAGTATTTTGAGATACACAATGAATCTCAATCAACCTTAGCTAGCCTACTATATTATAGAACATGAGACGTTGTTCCTTATCTTCAGCTGTACCCCTGGACCATTAATAGTGACTTCCCTCCCTCCTTTCTTCCTCTTGGCCAGAGTGAAAAACACTTGTGTGGTTGGGCCAGCTTGTTCTCGGACTTATGACTTATCACTTACCGTGAGATAAGTGCCAGTATACTGTGTCCAGGACGAAGATGAGAGCTGATGGAGCATAGTCACCCCAGTTTAACCTCCCCAGCTGAGCACAGAACAGAGCCTCAGATGACTCACAGCCTCATGACTTAGGCCAGCTGAGATCTTCTGATCCACGGAAGCCTGAGCTACAGTAGGAAATGATTGGTGATTTTGGATATGGTCTGGGGATGATATACTTGGTGGCATTTGCTAATGATTCACAACTACTGTCATCCCTCTGCTGAGTGCAGTCCTGTGTTCACACTGTGGGGTGTCAATGAACCTGACACATAGATCCTGACACCCAGAAACTTGGGTTAAGATAACAAAGGGAGGGCCTCTCAATTCTAACTGGTTGCTTGGTAGAGCCGTTAATCAGGAAGGGTCAAAGGAGAGAGACTGGTTTGGGGGAAAGATACTGAGTTTGATTTAGGAAAGAGCTTGAAGTAACTGCAGCACGTCAGGAAGATGTGCCCAGGAAAGAGAAGGAATGTAGTTGTATTACTGAAGGAAGAGCTCTAGGCTGTGTTGGCCAAATGGATAAGGTCTGGCATGGAACTGAAAATTATCAATGGAATTTAACAACATAATCAGCATCAGAGGGGTGGGGTGCTGTGGAAATTCAGAGGAGGAAGAGGATTTGTGGTTGGGGAGAGGAGAGTTTGTTCTAAAGATCACCCAGACACCGGGGTTGTGCTTGTAAGGATGGAAAAGGGCACACCAACAGGATAAACGGGGCAGACAGGGAGGCCTGGAGGGTGAGAAAAAGGTGGAAGAGAGATACTGGGAGCCTTGAATGGCAGGCCGAGGGTGCTGTCATGTTCCATTGGGAAAGGGGGGGAGCCTTACATGTTTCTGAGTGAGGAAGGGACAGGAGGCACACAGGCCTATGCAGGAGGCTGTGTCTGGAGTGGGATTGAGAGCTGGGTCTAGTCTAAGCTCTTGTTTACTGACCCTGGAGATGTGGGGAAGATGATATTCCCTCCCAGTCTCTCATATAAAATAGGAGTAAGACGTCCTCCCTCCCCTCTTCCCTCTCTTCCCTCCCTCCTCTCTCTCCCTGCTACCACCCTCTCTCAGATCTTTTGCAGCTCAGACTGCACAGAACTCACTATGTAGCTAAGGATGACCTTGAACTTCTGATCCTCCTGCCTCTACTCAACTCCCAAGTGTTGGGATTACGGTCATATATTGCCATGCCCGGTTTACACAGGGCTGGGAATCAAGTGCAGGGCCTCTGCATGGTAGGCAAACTGACCCCCACCCTCCTCCCCCTATTTTTAGTTGTGTTAACAAAGGGTCTTGCTATGTCTCCCAGGCTGGCCTGGAACTTGTAATCTTCCTGTCTCAGTCTTCCAAGAGCTAGGACTCTAGGCACATGCTGCCACACTTGGCTTCATATGAGTTTTAATTAAGTGCAAGTTTAAAAAAAAAAAACAAAACGTGATTTAAGGCACTAGGGTAGATAAGTATTATTGCAGTGAGGCCTGTGTAGCTAAAATTGGTGTTAGGATTCTCAGTCAGGTAGGCAAACTGCAGATGCCACCTTGGTAACCTCTGTCCCTTGTCCTGCCTTGAGGAGAGAGGATTGGTAGATGTCAAGCTGGATGCCCACTAGTAGCTGATAAAACTTCTCATTCTTGATGAACTGTGAGTTCTCCCACACTACCCTCGCCATAAAAAAGATGTGTTGTTTCGACTCTGACAGAGGAGAGGCCTGGGGCAATAGCTGGGTAACAAGACTGTAAAACAGTCACTCAAGGAGTTCATTCAAGAAGTTAGAGAGCTAGTTGAATCACAGGGGCCCATGCACAGGGCTTCTGATAGTGAGCCTCATGAGTGGCCCAGACCCTCTAAGACAGAAGCAAGTCAGGGGCCTAGGAGCCAGACAAGGCTGTAGGGAAGCACGATGGGAGGAAGCCAGGCCTTGACTGGCAGTGAGGTTTGAGAGAAGAGGAGTGAAAGAGGGCGAATCAAGCCCCATCTACTGTAGCAGTTAAAAATAAAACATGACCACAATGATATCATATCTAGTTTAGGATGGATGTTACAGAGAAAACAAAAACCAAATGTTGACATTTATACAAAGAAACTGGAATTTGTACATGTTCTGCTGAGGATGTGAAATGTATAAAGCAGCACCACAGTTCTTGAGAATTTATTTTTTAATGTGTATTGTGTTTTGTGTGTATGTGGACCACATGTGTGCACCTGGTGCCCATGGAGGCCAGAGTGTCAGATCCCCTAGAATTGGAGTCACAGACAGTTGACAGCTGTCGTGTGGGTGCTGGGAATCGAACCTGGGTCCTCTGGAAGTGTCCCTAACCACTAAGACACCTCTCCAACCCAGTACAGCGGTTCTTCAGAAAGGCTACCACACATGACCATGTAGCCTAATGACTCTACTTCTAGGTATAGACCCAAAAGAGCAGCTGATTCTTCAACTGACTTCAGATGACCATAAATGTTACGGAGTTCAGTAGACATTTCCACATAGTATTTGAGTAGAGTTGCTCAGGGGAAGCCAATGGGTTAGGCTTTCTTCCTGTCTTTTCCCAGGCCCACTTGGCTAAGGGATGACGGAACTGAGGCGATGCCACAGAGTAAAGGTTGAAACTATGGTTAGTACCAAAGAGGACCGAGAAAGGTAAAAGCAGATTTGAAATCCCCTCCAGCCTGGTCACCACAGAGATGGGGAGCAGGAAGCAGGGAAAGGTGCAGGGTGGCTCCTCTCATCTGTCTCCTTGTATCCCCAGCAGGAAGCCCAAGTTGCCACCATGGCTTCTGCCGAGCCCCTGACAGCGCTGTCCCGTTGGTACCTATACGCCATCCACGGCTACTTCTGCGAGGTGATGTTCACGGCGGCCTGGGAGTTCGTGGTGAATTTTAACTGGAAGTTCCCGGGGGTCACGAGCGTGTGGGCGCTCTTCATCTACGGCACCTCCATCCTGATCGTGGAGCGCATGTACCTGCGCCTGAGGGGCCGCTGTCCTCTGCTGGTGCGCTGCCTCATCTACACGCTCTGGACCTACCTGTGGGAGTTCACCACGGGCTTCATTCTGCGTCAGTTCAACGCCTGTCCCTGGGACTACTCCCAGTTCGACTTTGACTTCATGGGTCTCATCACCCTGGAGTACGCTGTGCCCTGGTTCTGTGGGGCCCTCATCATGGAGCAGTTCATCATCCGCAACACCCTCCGCCTACGCTTTGACAAGGATGCAGAGCCCGGGGAGCCTGCCAGTCCGCCAGCCCTGGCCAATGGCCACGTGAAGACCGACTGAGTTCAGAAGATTGATGTGAGAACCTAAGGCCTCTCCTAGGAACTTCAGTGACAGAGAGACCAAGCTGGTGGGGTTACCCCTTGGTTTAGCACAAGCCCTGCCCCCAAATGGGTCTCAGTCCAGTAGGGCAAACACAACCACACATGGTGGGCAGTGGGATGGTGTGGGGGAGCTGGGTGTCCAGACAACAGAAGGACACTGGGACTGGTCCATGGCTCTCCACCCATCCTGGGGGCTGGAGCCTGGGCGGTGAACAATTGGACTTTGGAAGCAGCAGGCCTGTCCTGATGAAGGGACATGAACTCTTGGGGCCACGGGTGGGAGACAAGGTCTGAGGAGGCCTTGGCTGCTGTTGGGGCCACCACCCCACCTGTCCCCTGGCTTCAGCTGGGCTTTGGCTGGTCCTATTAGGCAATATTCAGGTGCTTGCTTGCAACCAATACCTCCCCAGGGGCCTCTGAACTGCAGCCTGAGAGAGACCCAGCAGCCAGCAGGCTGCTTGGTGGCACTGCTCTTGTACAAGGGCTGGGAAAACTTCCTCTGGCCCATCCCCCTCCCCCAGGGCCCCATGCTGCTCCCATGGCCTTCTGGGGGGGCCCCTGTGGTGCTGGATCCCCACCAACCTTGGGCTTTGGGGGGTTTCAATCCCGTGTGTTCAGTGGCGTTTCCCCTTTCTCTTACGTTCAAGACATTTCCCACTAGCAGGCAGCCATTTTCTGTCAGTCACCATATCCGGATTCCCCTCTCCCAGCTCCCTACAGAACACAGCGGTGGCCAGAGGCACAGCTCTAAAATGGGCCCCACCTGCCTTCCTGCAGCCTTCCCTCCCCTTTCATCTGGGGACGGGGGGGCCAGCCTGCCTGCCTCCCTGGCCCAGGGATGGTGGTCTGGTGCCCCCTCCCTGCAGAGGTCCCACTAAACATGCATAGTATTCCCCCAATGCCCATCTAGGCCTAGAGGTGTTCTGTGGCTCCACAGTGGGGGGGAAGAAAAAAAGGCAGAGTTCTAGGTCCTATTTGCCCACATTGGTTTATTTACAAGCCAGTTAGTCAATATGGCTTCCTGTGAAATAGGGGAGCAGGTATCTAGCTGGAGACCCATGGGGAAATAGATGTGGAAGACCATGGAAGGTTCTTTGGAGCCCCCTTTTCTGGAAAAAGATGAGTTCTACCAGAGCCTCAGCTCAGCAGCTAACTCTCGGGGCTGCTCCTCCTACAACTCCTCCTGGCCAGGCTGACCCTTTGAGCTTGTTCCTCAAACAGTATTAGCGCTGCCACACTCATGGGCGTGGTGAGCTCAGTTGTCTTAGCTTGCCCCCATGATGGGTCCATTGCTGGCAGTGGACAGGTGGAATCCTCATTCCAGGCCCTTCTGATTTTGTCCTCCACTCTTTGAAAGGGTGAGTCGGCCCATCAAAGAGTGTCCATGCCACGTGGCAGTCTCCTCTTGACCACTCTGGGGACTCTGAGGTAGCAGTCAGCCTTTTCTTTCTTATAGATTATTTAAAAAGGGATGGTGCCACTGTGGAGAGAGTCTCTGGAGCATACAGAGAGCACCAGGCGAGGGTCAGCAGCAGGGCTGGGAGAAAGACTGAACCTTCTGTGGCATCCTTCCCCACAGTCCTCTCTGTCCAGGGCAGAATGAAGTGTTTCCTTGAGTAGACATCATCAAACACCATCCTGTGTGTGTGTGTGTGTGTGTGTGTGTGTGTGTGTGTGTGTGTGTGGTGGGGGCTGCTTCTGGTTTTGTTGTAGCCTGGATTCTAGGACTTTGTGGGTTCCAGGGATTCAGGCTTCCAATAGGAGTGGTTGCTTTCCATCTCCAAGTGGTGAGACGTCCTTATTTTATAGGCCCCTTCCTCCAATTCCGTGTTCTCTCAGTTCCCTGAATCCTAATGCCTTTCTAGGCCACCTCACTCCTTCGCAACTAAATCTAGTGGCTTGCTGAGGTGTCCCAGCATTCATTAAGACCCCAGTTCTCAACCAGAGAAAGCCACTGGGTGGCCCCTGGTCTCAGCACTCCAGATGTTGCCTTACAGGCATTCCCTGGCACCATTTTCCTCAAGCCCCTTTAGTCCCCTGTCGGAAGGGTTTCCTGGAGTGAATCTGTTTGCCTGGCAACACTCAGCAATGTGATCTGCTTATGCAGGTCCCCTGTTCTCCTGTGGCCCCTCCTAGGCACAGAATCCCCAGCCAGGGGAAGCTGCAATGTAAGGCCTGACCACAGACCCGCAGGCTCAGATCTCACCAAGGGTAGCCCAGATTTCAGCTCTTGCTTTATTGGCTATCTTCAGGGCTCCAACTCCTTAGTGCACAGGGACACAACGGTTGGGGTCACCGAGCCTTTCTGAGCAGTGGGGAGTCCACTAGCTGTTTATGGAGCCTCTGATGTTCTGAGCCCAAGGCAGCCATCTCAGAGTTGCGCTGCCCTGCATGGTTGAGCTGCTTTGGATGTCTGCTGGCCTTCCAGTGCCCTGTCCCCTCCTCATGCCAGAGAGTCACAATGGCCTGTGCTTATTCACAGCAATAATACATAGGGAGCGTCTGTGAGTCCCTTTTGTCCTGGTCCCTTACTCTTCATGGATCTCCCAGGAGGCTGCTGAGTGGGTCAGTTCATGTGAGAATCTATGTCTGAAGCTCTGGGCTGTGCAAAGGGTTGGCTGCAGGAGGCAGATGAGAGGCAAGACCTAGCCATGAACTATGACTAAGGCAGAGAGAGCGCCTTCCACCCTGAGGCCACCATACCTGGACGAGCTGGCGGCCCCAGTTTTGGAACAGGCCCTTTGAAATGGATAGGACTGTCTTCCAACTGGACAGCTCTTGAGAAAGGCACATGACTGACTTGTGAGCCCATTGCCTGCTATGTTTGTCTCTCTTCCTTTTCATAATTGTGCACATAAAATATACTGGTGTTTGTGTTCCTGGACTGTCTGCGACTCATCTATTCCACTCTGGGGCCCTTTTCCCAGGGGCTACTGGAGGTTGGGCCCTTCATTATCTGCATCACACCTTCCTGAACCAGGATGGCCGGTGGTGAGGAGGATGTGGCCCTGCTGTCAGCCCTGACCCTCTCTAGCAACCTGAATTCACCCCAATGCTCCATGGCTCTTGTAGTCCCAGCAGCCTACAGGTTGCCTATACCTGTCCATGTGATGAGCAGCGCTTAGACCTCTGGCAATAACCTAGTATGCCTCATAATTAGAAAAGGCATGGGAGTACTTCAAAAAAGGCTGAAAGGCCAGAACCCTTTTGCACAACATGAAAGTTGTACTTGAAGAAACAGCTCCTTACTTCTCCCTAGCAATGCTACGTGCCCTGAGAAGGGCTGTTAGAGGAAGTAGTCCTATCCTACTTCGAGTACCTTGGCTCTGTCTAGCTCCTCTACCCCACCCCTGGCACACACCATACCCCTGACTACTTTTCGTGATTCCAGGAAGAAAATGGAGGGCTTCAAAATTGCCCAGACCTGGTTTACAGAGCAAGTTCCAGGACAGCCAGGGCTACACAGAGAGACCCTGTCTCAAAAAAAAAGTTGCTCAGTCTGGTCTGCTAAACTCGAATAGGTTGGCCCCTGTACCATAGCCAGGCTACAGAACATGGCAGTGTATTTTTTTTTAAGTCACTGGGAAGGCCTTTGCTCTTACCATACACACATACTCACTTGAAAGTATTTCTTTGAGAATTCATCTCCTTATAAAATTAGGCTAGTCTAAAGCATCCTCACAGTCATTTGCGTGTTTGTATAAACAAATCTATAAGGTGGTTCTTTCAGAGTAAGATCTTGTAGAAAGAGGTGAACAGTGGAAGTCTTAGTGGAGCCTTAGGAAAAAAAGGCAGGACCCACACTGAGAGGACCCAAGAGATTCTGAAGCAGCCAGCTCAATGAGTGGACTTTTATTTTTTTCTGTTATCCCCCCAGGTGTGCATGTGCAGGAGGCCAGAGGTATCTCTCCTCAGAGTTGCTGTCCACCTCCTTTGAGACAGAGTCTTTCATTATTCTGGAACTCACTGGTTAGGCTAGATGAGCTGACCAGCAAATCTCAGGAACGCTCCTGCCTCTGCTTCCCCGGCCCTGGGACTACAAGAGGTGCATCACCATGCCAGAGCCTTTTTATGTGGGCTCCGGAGCCCAAAGTCAAACTCTCATGCCTGCTAATCAAGCTCTTTACCAACAGTCCACTCGCTCCCCAGCCAGGCGGCTTCTTTTCTTACACTTGGCCCCACCCCTCCGTCTTTCCCTCTCCGACCCAATCCAAAGGGTAAAGACTCCGAGTTCACGTGAGTTCACGAGTTCATGGCCTAGGAGAGCCAAGGTCGGCACCTTCTAAAATCTTCCTAGCCTTTGCAAAAACCTAATGTTTAACAACAGCGAAGAAAGTACTAGAATTTGGACTTTTCTTCCCAGAGCAGGTTTCTCAGTGTGCATTTCTGCCCTGTGTGCTGGTACAACCAAAAGACAGCCGAGTTCCTTCCTTGTGAAAGTGATTCAGGAAGATGGAGCCGCTGGTCAAAGGTTAGAGGAACTGGGTCTCATTTGACTTCAGCTGTGGTCCTGGTGGTTCCTGTGACACTGCAGCCAGGCACCAAGTACCCCCACACATTCTCATGTTCTCCCATGTCAGGTGGGCACCGTCATGTCCCTGCTTTGTACAGGAAGACTGTTGACATCCAGTCTACAACCTTGGATTCACAACATTTTTGTTGTTGTTTAATTTTTTTTGTTTGGTTTTTAAGACAGGCTCTCTCTGTGTAGTCCTGGCTTTCTGGGATCTTGCCATGTAGACCAGGCTAGTCTAGAGATATATCCTCCTGCCTCTACCTTCCAAGTGCTGGGATTAAAGATGTGCACCACCATGCCTGGCCTGGATTCACTCACCACATTTCTTTCCAACCTCTTCGTTCCCTTTTTCTGAGACATCGTTTCATTATATTGCCCACGCTGGCCTAAACTCCTAGGCCTACCTAAGCACTTCTGTCTCGGCTGACGACAGGCACTTGGTACGGCTCCCAGCTTTGTAACTTGTTTTGATGCATCATCTTTCAATGAGGTTTTGTGAGGAGTCAGGTGTCCTTTGGTACCGAGGACTTTCTGGATGCCTTGAGTTCATCTCCTATGAATGCTACTTACCAAGCTAAATGGGAATTTGTGAGTGGCAGGGTAGAGGCCTCGGGGGGGGGGGGGGGCTACCATGTGGGCTGTATGGAATGCCATCTTAGCCAAGACAAGACAACTGGCCAAAGACCCCTCCTAGTGGAGGAGGTTGTGAAATTTTGGCCTCGGGTGAGCTAGATTTATCCCTGACACCCGTTCTGTCCCTCCTACACCGTTTTATTTTTGTCCCAGGCTTTTCTCAATTTTCCTATTTTCAACTTGAAGAGAAGTCTGGGCCTCTGGCTGTATGTACTCTCAGAGGGCTTGGAACTACCAGATGAAACCCCTTCGTGGTAAGAACCCTCCGCCAGGCCCTTCTGCAAACTCAGACAGGTCAGAGGACCCACCCTTTCAGCTCTTCAACTCCATATTGGACACCTCCAAGAGTAGGGACCAGGCTAGTTGGCAATGATGGATGATCAGGGAGGAAGATGTTGACAGGGACCTCATACAGTTACGCCATTGTACCACTGACTGTTTCTCCATGGGGGAATCTCCAACAGAGACCCTGCTTGTCTGCAGGGACAGGTAAGGGTACCCAGAAAGAACACAGCGCTGTCCTGAATGCCATTCTTTGATGCTCTCAGAGATGTGCTGGATTCTCACTGTCCTGAAAACACAGATGTTTTCTCTGCCTGGGCTGTCTCCGCTGAGTGTGGAGCAGAACAAGACCAGAACACAGTGAGTGCTTGAGGGACCTCTTGGTGAATGATTCTTTTTCATTTTATTTTCTTAAAACACAGCCTAACACTGTAACCAAGGCTATGCTGGAACTCACTATGTAGCCTAAAACTTACAGTGATCCTCCTGCCCCAGCATCTCTAACGCTGGGATTGCAGGCATGAGCTATCGACTTGACCAACTGATAAATGATGTTCGTGTTCCAGAGTATCATACGCTGTTTGGGGGACCTAAGGCTAGGAATTCTGTTCCAACAACTATCCCAGTCATTGTCTGTGCCCCCCCATCATGGAGCAGCTGACAGACCTGCTCCCTTTTCCAAATCCACGAGACCCTGAGCCTTGCCAGCATCCTCTTGGAGCTTTTATGCCTAGCCGAGACCCAGCTCTACTGATTCCCCCATTGGTTCATTCTGGTGGTATGTTATCTTGATATTGGGGAAAGAAAGACATTTTAGAGTCAAATAGTATACAGAAGGAAAATCCACTGAGGATGTATAGCCTTAGCTTCTGCTGTAATAGCACCTTCTAAACAGGAAGTTTTCTGGTTTGTAAGTACCCACCATATGGTGAAGAGAAAGGTTGATTTCTCACAGTTTTGGAGATGTCAATCCATTACCAACTGACTCCCTTGCCTTGGGCCTGTGACAGCAGAGGCCATCGTGCAAGAGTGCATGTCAGAGGAGGCCTGTCGCCCCCCACAGCCAGGTACAAAGGAGAAGAAGGGTCAGGACCTCAAGACCCCTTTCACAAGCACACCCCAATAACTAACGAGGCCCCCACCTATTAAAAGTCCATCACTTCCCAATACTGCTGATGGCTGCAGACATTTACTACACAGACCTAAGAAGGAGACTTACCTAAAACATATCAGAGTTCTAAGAAGGAAGCAGGGTCTTGCCCAGGTCCTTACAGAGACTCCTTCCTGAGGAGTGGGACCAAGTAAGAGCAGGCTGCAGGGAGATCCTGGAAGTCCTCATACCCTTAGCACCTGGCCTGCCTTCTCTGGGTCATGGATTGAGGTCAGCAGGACTGAAAGTTGGGCCTCCCTGGCTTCTGCAACCCTTTCTCTAACAGCTAAATGAGCACCCCTGCTCTGGGATAGACAGCACCTACGGGTTCTGAGGGGCTGAGAATCTGCAAACGTATCGGCCCCACCTGGAGGTGGGGAACTCAGATCCTATCCTTCCTGTGGACCTCTGAAGTATCGGGGTCTCGGCAGTGTTAGAACACCCAACAGAAGGGCATGAGTGGTGGAGAGCACATGTGTTAAGCCAGACGGACTTTAGTTCTAACCTCTGTTACTGCCCCTTGCCAGCTGTATGGCATTTGTGGTGGTCTAAATAAGAGTGGCCCCCATAGACTCTTATATTTGAATGCTTAGTCACCAAGGAGTGGCACTGCTTGAATGGATTAGAAGGATTAGGAGGTGTGGCCTTGTTGGAGTGGGTGTGGCCTGTTGGGGTGGGTGTGGCCTTGTTGGAGGAAGTATGTCACTGAGGGTGGACTCTGAAGTTTCAAAAGCCCATGCCAGGCCGAGGCTCACTCTCTCTGCCTGCGGGTCAGGATGTAGCTCTCAACTACTTCTCCAGAACCATGTATGACATGCCTTCAACCCTTTGTCATGTTGATAATGGACTACACTTCTGAAACTGTAGGCAAGCCCCTAATGAAAGGTTTTCTTTTATCAGAATTGCCTTGGTCATGACATCTCTTCACAGCAATAGAAGAGTGACTAAGACAGCATGTGACCAGACCCTGAGACAGTGCTCCTCCGACAGTGCCGTTCATAGATTTGGTTCACTTTATTGACAATACATACCGACCCTCCCACCCCCGGGCTGAGTGTGAAAGTAACCATGGCAACGGTTCATGCAGCAAGAGGGGCATTGGGTTCCGGTCGGCCTAGCAAGTGTCTTGAACTGCAATGTTACACATCCATATTACTAAGCAGCGTGTGGGTAAAGTCTTTAGGGGATTTCTCACTCTATCCCATTACCTTGTTGGTTACAGAATGGCCAGCTATCCTAGAGCGTCTGAGGCTAAGGGGTCCCAGGACATGGGACTTTTAACACCCAAACTGACAGAAACAAACACGTTAGTGGAAACATACTTCTTATTAGTCACGACACACCACTTGGCAGAATGTCCCCTCTCCTGTTGGACGTGGTCTTGGTGGGTCCTCTCCTCAGGTCTGAACCAGAGCATCATTCTCTTTCATTTGAACCTCAACTCAAACTCTAAGCTGGCTGTCCACTGATTCCTGCTCTCTGGATGTTTGGACATGTGCTGGGGGATGCCTTTTTGTACGCTGTGAATATATGTTGTTCCCATTGGTTAATAAATAAGCTGCTTTGGTCTATGGCAAGGCAGTTTAGAGGCAGGCAGGAAATCCAAGGAGAGAGACAGGAAAGAGAAAGGCAAAGTCTGGGGAGACACCAGCCTTCCGCCCAAGGAACAACATGCCAGCTGACCAGTAATGCCATGGAACACGTGGAAAAATATAGATTAATAGAAATGGGTTAAGTTATAAGAGCTAGCTAGCAAGAAGCCTGCCATAGGCCATCCAGTTTGTAAATAATATTAAGCTTCTGAGTGATTATTTTATAGACCGCTGCAGGACTGTGGGGCCAGGCGGGACCGGAGAAACCTTCCAGCTACAAGTTTGGGTTTCTGTTGTTTTCTCAGCTTTTCCTTTGACTCGGGAGAGTTCCCCTCATGGGTTCCAACAACATCCCTTCTGGTTTTACATCAACTGGTTTCCTTGCTGCTACGGCCCTTCTCTCCACTCTGTACAGCAATGAGAACTTGCTCTGTGGACAGTCCAAATCTCCGCCACTCACCTCACTTTTTAAAAAAATATTTTTTGTTATTGAGCTTTTTGTTTTTTGAGACAGGATTTTGTGTCAGGCTTTTTCTTTTAGGCCACCAACCAGCTCCCAGATCATGACTTCTTATTAATTTTGAATGCTTGGCCTAACTTGGGCTCATTTCTGGCTAGCTCTTTTTAACTTAAATCAACCTGTTTCTCTTTATCTACCTTTTGCCTCGGGGCCTATCACCTTTCTTCCTTCTGTGGATCTTACTTTCACCGCTTCTCCGTGTCTGGCTGGCTGGCGGCTGCCTGACTTCTTGTCCCAGGCCTGTACCTCCTTCTCTCCTTTTCCTCTCTCTCTTCCTCCTTGTGCCTAGATTTCTCCTAGTGTTTATTCCCTCTCCCTCCCAGCCCCGCCGATCCTCCTCTGCCTAGCAGAGGCTGGCTGTTCAGCTCTTTATTAGATCAATCAGCTGCCTTAGGCAGGCAAAGCAACACGCCTTTAAGTAATTAGACACCCACCCTTACATCATTCAACAAATGCAGCATAAACAAAAGTAACACACCTTTATACAGTTAAAGTAATATTCCACGGCACAAGCAAATGTACCACGTCTTTGCCTAATTAAAGTAATATTCCACAACAGGGTTTCGTGTCACCCAGGCTGGCCTTGAAGTGACACTGTGTAGCCAAGGATGACCTTGGACTCTATTCTTCCTACTGTTCCTCTCAGCTGCTGGGGTTCCAGGCTTACACCGCTCTACCCGTTTATGGGGTGCTGGGGACGGATCCCAGTGTTTCACGCATGCCAAGCAAGTACTCTAAAGACTGAGCTACGTCTACCAGCCCCTTTCAGAGCATTTGATCTTCGGCTTTATATGTTTAGTCCTCAAACTCTTTTCCTATCTCATGAGTTGTTGTAACTGGGCTGTTCTCTCCCAAGAGGAGGAGACCAGGACGTGCTCTTTGTGAATTTGAAGTTTATATTGAGCCATACAAACCCGGCTAGGGGCACGCACTCTTAGGACCAGAAGTCTAAAGAGGTGCCCCAAGCAGGGGCCTCTTTATAAAGGTAAAAACCTAAAGTTTGGTACCTCCTGTTCAGGGTGGCTGTGATGGCTGTTAGCAAACATGACAGAATATGGAAGTTTTTCATAAGAGTAGGGTACAGGGCCAGGCGGCGGTGGGGCACACCTTTAATCCCAGCACTCGGGAGGCAGAGCCAGGCAGATCTCTGTGAGTTCCAGGCCAGCCTGGTCTTCAGAGTGAGTTCCAGGACAGGTACCAAAACTACACAGAGAAACCCTGTCTTGAAAAGGAAAAAAAAGAATAGGGCACATTTGTGTCACCACGGTGCTGCTGTTTAATCAGGGAGGGGAGCAGAAGGCCTTGCAATTACAGAAACAGAACAATGGCGGGTGAGTTATGGGTCCTGTAAAGTACTATGCATACCTGCAGGTCAGGCTGACCTACCTTTAAGCTCAAGGTTGGGTCAGGATTTAGCAAATGTATTTAGCAAGTATATTCTTGACTATGCATGCCTCGAATCTCATTCCCAGCACTCTCCCGGTAGAGCTGCCCTGTCACAGTCTGTGCTCAGTTGCTCGGCATAGCTTCTCTTGTTCCTGAGCTAACTGCTGAAAGCTAGAGGAAGTGTTAACTGTGCAGCACCCAGACCTTTCAAATTTTACATACACCCCACAATACAGACTGATCCCTTTGGGATTAATCCAGTTTAGTTGCGGTCTTTCTCTGCAGCGGGATACACAGGAGTTCTTTAGACACAGTCAAGGTCAGCTAGTCCCCAGCACCTCCCGCCTTTCTCATGGGCAGCTTCTGTAACGGTGTGAGCTTCCAAGCACCAAGGTGGGATTCGGGAACCTGTCCGGACCCATTAAACACCAAAGTGGCAAGCCTTTTCTTTGGCTCCCTTTAGATATGAAGCCACAATGACATGAGATGTTATTTTGCTGACTTTCTCTCAATCTGTTCCCCCAGGATCTCATGCCTGCTGACCAGCAGGACCAGATGGCACTGTGTGCAGAAACATCTCACTGTGCCTGACTTCACATCCTAAGAAATACCTCCCCGTCTTCTGAGCGGCTTGTCTGTCCATCCCTTCCAGTTATTTGTGTATTTTTTCCCTTCCACTAACTCTGCTGTGAAGGCACTTGACCCAGGCCTGGCTTGCATTGCATCCCCAGAGATGGTAGCTGGTTTTGCTGTCTAGAAGGAGGGAGGATGAGAGGAAGAGCGGCAGAGGGGAAGGACCAGGAAGGAGCAGACCGCTTCACATTCATGAATGCTGACCATCAGCCCCCTTTCTCTGACATTGCTGTCTACACCCCATGTGCCCTTAGAACGTCCATCTTGACTGCCCAACAAAAGATTCGGTAGCTAGCTCAGACTTTGGACCTGAATTTGAATTCCAGGCCCCTGACTCATGCATTGGGGCATGTTATATAACCTGTCTGCGCATCTTCTGAAAATGGAGCTAATAATAGTCTGACCTCTCAGAGAAGTGGAGAGATTAGCTGAGACAGTGATTGTCAAGTGCCTGGCATGCAATGTCTCAAATTAAGAGGAAAATATCCTCTCTCTCTCTCTCTCTCTCTCTCTCTCTCTCTCTCTC
>CABHPH010001305.1:0-12586 GCA_902168325.1 Peromyscus nudipes | reverse complement strand
CTTCAGGCTGCTAACAGATTTGATAAGACCTACCCACAATTCACTTTGTCAGTGTCCTGGTTCAGATACAATCTCATTCAGAAACACTCTCAAAGATACTCTGAATGATGTCCTCATTGAATCATCACAGAGCTCTGGACTGTCTGTCCTGAGCCTGTTGGAGACGTTCTCCCCGGGTGTGTGGGAGTAAAATGGGTATAAGGTCCTTTCTGTGGAGTTACCTCTGTATAAGTGGGACCCACGGAAGACGTGACTGAGACACAATGATCCTCTGGTTCTGCAGTTTGGATGCTGAATGTTCTCCAACAGCTCATGTGGTAAAGGCTGGGTCCCCAGGATGGCACTGTAGAGAAGCATTGGTGCCTGGAGAGGTCTTTGGGACACAAGAGAAGGGACACCCCCCCCCTTTTCTTCCTTTTGTCTTTCCTTCAGAATGGGAATCTACCGTGAAACCACACACCCAGGCCCTTTGCTTCTTTTTTGCTTCTTGGCATGAACAATTCCGCATTCTTGTCAGGCTGCATTGACTCAACGGGGCTCAAAGCCTTGGGAGCCAATAGATCATGGGCTGCACTTCCAAACGAAATGAAAACAAAAGGCAAAAAACCTGTATTCTCTCTCTCCATTTGTTTTATATATATGTGTGTGTGTGTGTATGTATGTATATGTGTGTGTATATATATATATATATATTGTGTGTTATGCTTGTGTGTGTGTATGTGTGTGTGTATGTGTGTGCATGTGAGAGTGCAAGCACATGCACATTCGGAAGTCAGAGAATGTTTGAGAATCAGTTCTCTTCTTCCATGTGGATGCCAGGAATCAAACTCACATCTTCAGACTTGATGTGGAGTATCCTTACCTGCCGAACCATCTCATCTGTTTTTTGTTGTTGTTTGTTTTGTTTTTTGTTTTGAGACAAGTCTTAGTCTGTAGCTCTGGCTGATCTGAAACTCATTATGTAGCCCACAATCGTGGCAATCCTCCTTTCTCACCCTCCCTAGTGCTAGGATTACTGGTGTGTGCTAACACCCAGATGAACCTTTTCTTGGTAATAAGTTGACTATCTGTAGTATTTGTTATACTAATGGAAAGTCGAGGAAACACGTGGGTTTGCAGAGCAGGAACCTGAGTTTAGAAGTTCATTTTAATCTTCGGTGGGAAGAAATGGGAAAGAAAGTGGGGAGCCTTGGAGGACTGACTTTGTCTGCCCCATGTCACAAATTCTTTGTCCCTTGCTGAGGATCTTAACAAATGTATCTTGAGATGAAATTTACCTGGGAGGGATTTGGAAGGATAGTGCTTCCTCTGAGACAGAACAACACAAACTTGGCTCTAGGTCTTTTAGATTGACCCACAGCAGTAAGTACAATGGAACATTTCTTTTCAATGGAGTTTTTGGTTTTTTATTTAAAATTGCTCATCCTAGCCAGAGAGATGGTTCAGTATGTAAAAGCATTTTCTGCACAAGCCTGATGACCGGAATCTGACCCCCTGGAACCCATGCCAAAAGCTGGATGTGGGCTGGAGAGGTGGCTCAGAGGTTAAGAGCACTGGCTGCTCTTCCAGAGGACCTGGGTTGGGTTCCCAGCACCTGCCCTGCAGCTAAAACCCGTATGTAACTCCAGTCTTAGGGAGGGGATCTGATGGCTTCTTCAGGCTTCTGCAGACACTATACACACATGGCGCACATATATAAATGCAGGCAAAACACCATACATATAAAAAAAGATTTTTTTTAAGGGCCGGATGTTGTAACTTGCATCTGTAATCCCAGCACCCTGTGGTGAGATGGGAGGTGGAGACAGGAGAATTGTCTCCAGCTAACCTGTAGTACATATCATAGCCCCATACACAAGAAAGCCCTTGCCTTGACAAGGTGGAAGGTGAGAACAGGTCTGAACACACACACATAGACTCACTAAAATAAAAGATACAATATTGCCCACCTTGAGGTGGGACTCACCTGTAGTGTCAACGACTCAGAGACTGATGCAAGAGAATCACTTGTGTCCAAGAGTGTGGTACCAGGCTGGGCAAGATAGTGGAGACTTGGTCTCTAAAAAAAAAATTTTGAAAAGTAATTATTAATTAAAATGTTTCTCTACGTTTTGCTGTCTACTCCATATTATATTCAGATTTATTTTCCTCAAATGGAAGTTGATGTTTTCTTTTCATCCTTGTGGCTTCAGTATTCTCGAAATAATGGCCTCTAGCTGGGAAAATGGATTAGGAACAAGGCAAGCTCCGAGGTTCTTTGTGAGGGGCTAATGGCACCGCAACCGTTAGGAACGATGTCTGCTGTCTTCCTCCAGTGCCGCCTCCTCCTGCCCATCAGCCAGACAGATGGGTAGGGAAGGAACGCATTTGCTCAGTGTGCCAGACTAAAGGGAAATGGAACCAGGGCAGTACTAGGGAAAACCATAGTGCTTCCCCTGACCTAGCACCGTCCCATCTTGGGGCAGAATTTCAAAGCTACATTTTAGTGTTATACCCACCTGAGTATTGGAATCACACACTGTGAGCCTAAGACACCTTCTTCTCCAAATCAAGGAGGTTTGATCTTTGAGAAAACACCCAGTTACTCAGCTTCCAACAAGCCTCACCTCCTGTCGCTTATTTTTAGTTCTTGGGGTACGTGCTGATCAGCAACAGAATAAAGAAAATGCAGATGCTTCCCACAATTACTCAGCTAATAAGTTACAGCTGAAAGGCTGCCAGGACAGTGTGTTCTGATGATGGTTGCTAGGGAAGATGCCCCACCTCCCAAACAGCAGGAGAGATCGGTTGGACCTGGGTCACTTAGACACTCTGTGCAGGTGTATCCTGAGAGACACTGTGAGTCAGAATAAAACGAGGCAAAGACTGACTCCTAGATTCAGGAGAGGAGTATGCATGCAGATGGTGTGTGTGTGTGTGTGTGTGTGTGTGTGTATGTGTGTGTGTTAGTGCTATGAATAAAGAGATGGGGAGTCCAGTTATGGAGTCTTGTTTTGTTTTGAGACATGAGCTCCCTATATAACCAAGGCTGATCTCAGACTCACAATCCTCCTGCCTCAAGCTCCCAAGCACTAGGATTACCAGTGTATGTTAATATGTCAGGTTTCTGATTATAACATTGGATGATTTTTTGATGTTATTGGCTGGTAGGTTGGTTTGAGACAGGGTCTCCCTATGCCACCCCGGCTGTCCTGGAGCTCACTCTGTAGATCAAGCTGGCCTCAGATTCACAGAGGTCTACCTGCCTCCAACTCCAAAGTTAGTTGGAGGTTTTGAACCACATAGGGGAGACTCTGGTCCTGCGTGCCTCTGTTTCTAGGAGACTGATGGGAACCCAGGGCTTTGTTTTGTGTATTTCTGGCAAGAATCTCTCTTTTTAGTTGAACGTCTTGACTTTTCCCTTTGCTTGAGGCTGTTTGAGTTGGATTTCAATCACTTGCAAATGAAAGAGGCCCGAAGAAGCTAGGGAAGATTCCAGTGAAAGAGACTGTGCTGGAAGTCAGGGGCCCTAGGTGGGGGTCCTCATTCCCAATAACCTAGGTTTGGTTTGAGGCTTCTGGATTTGGTAAGTCGTACCTTCTCTCTGGGCTCAATTTCCCATTTGTTGACAGAGTTTTAAATTTCACGGATCAGAATAAATTATCATAATTCATTATGAATAGCCACAGCACCGACAATTCTCACCCCTAATTTATAAAAGAAAGGGTATCTGTTCTTGGTTGTTCGATTTGTTTTTGACACAAGTATCACGACATTGCCCAGGCTGGTCTTGAACCCTTGAGGCTCAAGCTTTGATCTTGCCTCAGCCTCCTGCGTAGCTGAAATTATAGGCACATGCCACTGCACCGGGCAGAGAGAGGCTATTTTAACACCAGAAGTATAAAGGACAAAATTTCAAAACTGAATAAATTCCTATCTAAAAAAAGGGTGGCATGTACTTGCAGTCCCTGCACTCAGAAGGCTGAGGCAGGAGGATTTTGAGTTTGAGGCTGGCTTGTACTATGTAGTGAGCTCCTGTTTCAAAACGCCGCTGACAACAGAAGACAGATATGGTGTCCTGACCCATGATCACGGCACCTGGGAGGCTGGGGCAAGAAGGACACAAGGCTGAGGTGAGTCTGGGCTGCACAGTGAGCTCCAGGCCCGTCAGAGCTCCGTAGTAAGATACACTGTGGCCAAAGAAACAAGCTTAGCGAGTAAGAGTGTATGCTGCACAAAATGAGGGCCTGAATTCAAATCTACAGAACCCACATAAAAATCAAGTGGAATCACTCGTGCCTGTAACCCCAGCCCTGAGGGGGTCTAGAGAAAGAAGAACTGCTGGGTCTGCTGCCAATCTAGCTCCAGGTTTTGTGAGGGACCCCATCTCAAGTGAGGGGTGACAGAGAAAGTCCCTTCTCTGACCTCCACATACATGCTGGCAGTCAGGTACACACACACACACACACACACACACACACCAAGAAAACCACTAAAAACAAAAAGCAAAGCAGCAAACAAATATATTCTAAAAGAAGAAAACTCAAATATATTATATTTCTCTCCTCTGTGCCCAGACAGGAGGAATGTCAACACAGACTGGTCCTGCTCTAATGCCTGGTGCTTAGAAACATAAATCTCAAGAATGCCCAGGTCTGGGTTCACACTCCACTGTGGTCCAGTTCATCGTTCAGCTTTGCCTCTTTATCTGAAACTGCCAGCCTGTGAATTATCATTAGTCCTGCCTGGACCCATCTAGTTTGTTCTGGACTTTTCACACCCTGAAGATTCCAGAGAATAAGTCTAGGCTTTGATGGGGGCAGAAAGACCAAGCCTTCTTACCCCAGACTGTCTCTTGTGGTCCTAGGAGTTCAGTGACAACAGCCAGGCAGTGGTGGGGCACACGCCTTTAATCCCAGCACTGGAGAGACAGAGGCAGGTGGATCTCTGTGAGTTCAAGGCCAGCCTGGTCTACAGAGGGAGTTCTGGGACAGCCAGGGCTATACAGAGAAACCCTGTCTCAAACAACAACAAGAGGTCAGTGACATGTGTGCCCTGATGGTCCTTATAGAGGGCACTTCAGCTCTCAAGCTTGACCTCTCTGGGACCCTCCCAATGGTCCCAGAGAAGTGATTATTATTTCCCAGGAATTTAACTAACCTGTCCAAGGTCACATAGTTGACATCCCAAGTGAGATCTCCCTGACACTTAAGCCCTAATCCTCACCCTTGTAAAGAAAGAAGGGATTTATGTCCCATTTTGCCATTCTGCTGAGGCAGGAGGATTGTGAGTTTGAGGCCATCCTTCTCAGAGAAAGGAAGTCATGAGCTCAAACCATCCAGGAGCCGACCTGCATCCAGCCCCAAGTCGCCGCTTCCCAGGTCATCATCACCCAGCCCTAGCTCATTCTAGAAGCTGACCCACAAACAAGCATTGGAAAGAGAATCTGGGAAAAGGAGGGAGGATGGGGGGGGGGAGATTACGAATGAATGAGACTAAACATGTGTCTCCTGAACCAGAGCATCCTGTCCTGAGTCCCAGTGCCAACATGGCTCAAAGAGACCTTCCGAGAGATGCTTGGCAGAGAGTTGACAGCTGGGGCTGGGTGGGAGGAGCCTGGACTCAGGGCAGATGGCCCTAAAAGGCAAATCATCTTCTTGGTATTATCTCTCAAAGCTGACTCTGGACTCCTGGGCTCAACCACAGTCTGTTTCCTCAGCCTATAAAATCAGGTTTTAGGGCCTGGCTGGAAAGGAGAGTAAGATAACAAATTCCTTGACTTTGAATCCGAAGGAGCCTGAAGACAAGCTAACTCTGCCCTCATCCCCATTTCTTTGTAACACCGCCCCCAATAGCCCTTCTCACTGAAAACAGCAGCGCCCCCATTCCCCCCTCTTCCTCATTCCCTGCCTGCTGGAAAGTCGTCCAGGTAAATTCCTGAGTGTGTCTCAGGTCCCTTTACCTCTTCCTGCTCCACCAGCAAATACAAGCCAGTGCCCTCTCCTACGAGCCCTCTTGCCTCCCAAGTCTGTTCCTCATAGCTGCTTCTTCTCAGACCTGAAGCCACAGGAACAATTTAAACCAGATCGTATCATTTGCTCAAACCCTCTAATAACATCTCACTTGACTCAGACAAAAATAAAAATCACACTATGCATGGTGGTACACACTGCAATTGCAGCACCTGGAGGGGGTGGCAGACCGACTGGGCTAGCCTCGGTGACCCTGTCTCAAAAAAAAAAAAAAAAAAGCCTTACCTTGGTCACCTGCTCTGTACCCTCCAACCATCTTGTACCGAGGGCCTTTCTGAATTGCAATCCCAAAGAACTCAGGTCCCCAAATAAACTCAAGGTCCCTACTCAAGTCATTTCCCCTGTTGATCCTTCAACCTAATGCTCCTTCCTGTCACCCCAAATCTGCCCCAGCGGCCTTCCCTGGCCGACTCCTAAAGCCAAATCCCGCTTGCTTCCCATCAAGCACCTGCCTCCGTCTTTCTGAACACCCACGACAATTTGGAGATGTCCCTTCATGACTTTGGTTGCTTGTTGATTTTTTTGTCTCCTCTGCGATCTGTAATTTCCATGAGTCGGTCTGCTAACAGCTGTAGCTCCCCAGCACAGTGTCTGTCAAAACTATGGGTGCTCAAGAAATACTTGGGAATGAAAGATGCAAGTCACCGTAGACCTCTGGGCTGGGAGTCTTCTCTGCACCGCTCCCCACTGCTCTCTGCCTCCAGAAGGCAGGTCCTTGGAAGGGAGCTGGGAGGATGTCAGATCAGCTGGTTTCTAACCCTGTAAGAAGGGTTTGGGGTGGCGGCAGGGGGGGGGTGTTGCTGAAGGGGGCAGTGGGATAATGCCAGCTTCTGAGAGGAGGCTGGGAACAATGGCAACTCGCAAGTACCCACTCTGGTGTTCCCAAAGGCACTTTGCTTAGCCTGTTCTCCCTCGTAGAAAGGTTGCTCCCTTGGATGGGCCATGCAAAGTTGCTAAGACTGTGCACCCAGAGGGAGCAGCTGGGAGGACCACCAGGGAAAGGTGAGAGTCTGTATCTCCGGCAGGAAACACATTGTTTCAGAAGAAGCCTGTGTATCTACCTCAGGGCGGCAGAGCATCCAAAACAGGACTTTGGGCGTATTGTTGAGTCAGGCCTGGCTACCACCAGGTCCCTTACTGAATCCCTGGTAGGCAGTAGACACTACTCCCACACGAGGGAGCGTCTATCAACCTGGCTTTCTGGGCATTGGCCCAGCCTTCTTGGGGGAGGTTGACCACCCTTGGCTGGAAAGTAGTGTTGTGTGACACCCCCAGGTCCTGACAAGAAGCCCCAAGACTCTGGGCAAGAATGGGTCTATGGTTTCCAGGAAGTCTTCTGTGAGCGGCAGAGCTGCGGTGGGCACATCTGGGCCCCAGGGATCAGTGTGCAGGAAAGGAAGCCCCCTGGGAGCCAGAGAGGCTCAGAAGAGCATTAGTAACTGGCTGTCAGCTCCGTCTCCCTCCCCTGCAAAAGAAGACTCTGCAGCCCGAATAAGTGGCTGCTAAGCCTTCTCTAATGGTTTGTTTGTTTCCCTGTATACAGTGAAAAAAAAAATGTGTGATCAACAAACTTGGTGAATGGGTACACACATACCCCACCCCCACCCCCCACCCCCATCCCCCCTTAGTGGTGCCTCCATTGACAAGGCTAAGGTCACAGTCGGGTGATGCTTCTGTGATGCCACCCAGACCATGAACAGTAATGTGACTATTAGTCACTTGAAGCCTGGGGTCTTGAGATAAAAGGGAAGGGTGACATCCAAGCAGAGATGGCTAGAGGAAGAATCCCACAGACTCTTTGTAGGTGTGAATTCTTCAAGTGACCCTCCTGGGCTTTTGACAAAAACAAACAAAAAACCTTGTATGAATTCCTGTACCTGAGGCTCAGGGAACAGTGTGGAAGAGAAGGGTGGGAAGACTGTAAGAGCCAGAGGGAGTTTGCTGTGACTGTGTCTCCTTGGAGTATCAGAAGCTACATCCAGGAAGTCTCACCAACATGACTGCCTAACCCTGAGCTGAGCAAGGAGGACACCAATAGACCCACCAAAGTGGATGGGGGAAGACCATGAGGCCTCAGCCCTACACAGTGGACAACAGACAACTATAGAATGCTGAGATTGGGAGAAACAGTCTTCCCCAGGGAAGAGCAGGCAATCGGTTATCTAGTAACCAACAGTATACAGACTGAGTTTACATTTAGGACTCTGTGTGTGTGTGTGTGTGTGTGTGTGTAGGTATATATGTATACATATATGCATGTGATAATTACTGAAAAAGAGGCCATGAATTTCAAAGAGAACAAGGATGGGTATATGGGAGGTTTAGAGGAAGGGAAGGGAAAGGAGAAATGTAATAATAATAATAATAATAATAATAATAATAATAATAATAATAAAAAACCCTGGTATGACCATTCTGAAATTTGAGAGGGCTTGTAGAACTAAATGCAACATTGTGACTATGCAGTAATTGTGGCCACTGTATCCTGTCAGGGGCATCTCATGGAGGGGTTGCTGCTGCCCCTGCCCCTGGGTCTGGAATGTTCTCTGCATCCTCACTATCCATCTTTTTATTTCTGTGGAACCCCTTTTCAGTCCTGCAAAGGCTTTCGTGTCTGTGGTTTGCTTGGAGTCAAGTGGCCCTGCAACCTGCATGCAGTAATGGATCGTCTGGGCTGATGATAAAATGAACGATCCCGGGCTCTCTTTAAAGATTCTTACTGATGAGTCTCAGAGGCTCAAGTCTTTATTCCCAAGAACATCCCAGTGTTTCTGAGCTATCTACCCAGTCCCACCTCTTTTAACAGGGTTCCAAGGCTGGCCTACAATTCTCCATCCTCCTGCCTCAACTCCTTAGACTCCATGAGAATCATCGTGCAAACAGCTAGCTTCTGAATTGTTTTTAACTTAATACTGTAATAGGCACTTTGTAGCGATGACTCCCGCCTCTTAACATCACTTTCTTTGGCCATATCTGTGGAAATGAGACTGGAATCAAAGGGTAGAAATGGTATTTCAGATTTTGTGATATTAGCATCCAGGAAATCTGCGCTACCAAACATGAAATTGTATCACTTAAATGGATTTTACTTCGTTTTGAGACAGGATCTTTTGCATAGCACAGGCTGGCCTTGAACTCCTGATCCCCCTACCTCCACTTCTTGAGTGTTGGGGTCATAGCCATACACCACTATGCTTGGCTAAAATTGATTTCTGTTCTGTTTGAGATGGAGTTTCATGTATTGCAGCCTGCCTTTGAACTCACTATGTAGCCAAGGCTGGCCTTTAACTCCTGATCACCCTGGGGCAGGGTGGGAGTGGGAGGCAGAAGTAGAGCGCTGGTTATTGAGACAATGTTTTACTACACAGACCAGGCTGGTTTCAGACTCACAGAGATCTGCTTCCCAGGTGCTGGGATTAAAAATGTGCTCTGCCAGACTGGCCTTAAATTGATTTTATAACAACATAAGAGTTGAAGCAGGAGAATGAAGAGTGGGAGGCTAGCCTGGGATGCCTAGTGAAGCTCTGTCTCAAAAATAAAGAGTGGGGGAATGGAACGGGGAGATGGTTCAGGAACCCCGGTGGCCCACCTGTAATTCTAGTCTCAGAAGTGAGAGTCAGGTTTCCCCAGAACACACTAGCCAGCAAGATTAGTCACACTGGCAGAGAATGAAATGGAGGAGTCATTGAAGGTGGTTCCCCATATCAACACTGGGCCTCCACATGCAGCACACCTATCCACACACATGCAGTACACACACACACACACACACACACACACACACACACACACACACACACACGAAAACAAATCACAGACAAGAGATCTAGACTGCAAGTTCAAGATCTGCAGTGAAGTTCCTCATTGTCCTATTTATTTATGTGTGTGAACTATTCCTTTGGTCCTTATCAAAACGGATCAGGATTCTGGCTTCTTCTTTTTTTTTTTTTTTTAACTTGGGGCAGTTCCTCAGTTATTTTGGGCAGAATGCTTTATTTGCTGCATGTGTTTCTCTCCCATCTGTGGCTTTCGTTTCCCTGTTTGCTTTATTGCATTTGGTGGCACAAAAAGGCTTTTAAGAACAGATTTAGATCCGTCCCTCCCGCCTCTGATGTCTGCTGCAGGGATAGTTAAAAAGCTTTCTCCCGGCACAGCTGAAAGTCATCTGCATCTCCATTTCTTTCTCTGGCTTCTTAGGGCCCATTTGGAGTATACTATGATGCGTGATATGGAAAAGATGGAGCCAAGCTGATTGTGAGTCGCTGCGGATGTCCCACCGTTTGCTGAAGAGCGACTCTTGCACTGTTGTGTCGAGGCTTGTTCATATCAAGCCAAGTCCTGAAATAACAAATCTGTTTTAACAGAGTCTCTGTTAGTCCCCTCACTTTTCTTTGTTTTTGAGACAAGGCCTCACTGTGTATCAGTGGCTGGCCTCGAACTCACAAAGATCAATCTGACTCTGCCTCCCAAATGCTGGGATTGAAGGCATGCGCCACTCCACTCCACTATCTTTTCTTATTTTTGTCCTGGTAAAATATAGTGATTGATTATTTTAAGTTCGTCAGCACATTTCTTTTCCCTCCAAAGGTATTCTTTTGAGCTGAACATGGTAGCACATACCTGTACTGACAAGGCTGAGGAGGGGTGGATTACAAGTTCCTGTCAGGATGGGCTACATTGTGAGGCCCTGTCTCAAACAACAACAAAACCTTAAAAAACAAACAAACAAGCAAACAACTGTAGCATGAATCTTAAAAGTCTTAACGAGTTCTTATTAATAAAATCAAACCTCAGCCAGGTATTGGGGTGAACACTGGAAGGTTAGAGAAACAGAATAAGCCACAGCTATCTCACCTCGCTGAATCCTCAGCTGGTCTTGTTTCCTCAGACTGGATGCCCCGAGCCCTCATCCAGAATGGGTCTCAGCGAACTGCTGCTAGAAGCCTGAAAGCTTAACCAGCCACATGCTTCTCCAGGCCAAAGGCTTCTCCAGGCCAAAGGCCTCTAGTTTCTGGTCCTCACGCTTTATATACCTTTCTGCTTTCTACCACCACTCCCTGGGATTAAAGGTGTGGCTTTCTGAGATTAAAGGTGTGTATCACCATGCCTGGCCGTTTCCAATGTGGCCTTGAACTCACAGAGATCTAGAGGGATTTCTGTCTCTGTCTCTGGCTCATTTTGCCATCCCCCACCCCCACCCCATTTTAGTCTTACTATTTGACTTTGCAATTAGAATCAAAGAGGCTGGAGAGATAGCTCACTGGTTAAAAGCAGATACCACTTTTACAGAGGAGTAGAGTTCGGTTCTCAGTATCTGTGCCTGTAACTCTAAGATACAGGGGGATCCCAGGGTTCTGACCTTCAGGGGCACTTGCACTCATGTGTGCATGCTCACACAGACATACATTGGCACACATAATTAAAAATAAAACATTTTGGCTGGGCCTGGGGGTGGTGGCACACGCCTCTAATCCCAGCACTTGGGAGGCAGAGGCCGGTGGATCTCTGTGAGTTCGAGGCTAGCCTGGTCTACAGAGCGCGTTACAGGACAGCCAAGGGTACACAGAGAAACCCTGTCTTGAAAAAACAAAGAACAACAACAACAAAAAGATTTTTTAAAAATCAGAATCAAGATGTAGCCCTTGATCAATCAGGTTTTTCTGTACTCTTCCCATTTAACTTTTTCTTTGAATAAATCTATTTTACTCCGAAGTAAATTCATTCCTAGCTGCCTACTTTATTTTCTGAGTTGCTGTTTGGAATAATCCAACTCTCTCCCTTTTTTTTTTTTCCTTTCCCCTAGGCCACTCTCATTCTCATGCTTACTAAAATAAGAGCATTTTGACCCAAAAGCCATGTGGCTAAAATGATACATTTCCGCCCTCCTGACCCAGCAGATGTCGTCTCTTGGCACCAGCCAGCAGACGTCTTTGAACTGTTCCATGGACACAACTGCCTTTCTCTCTCTTCCCTCCCTGTGAATGGGCAGAGTTATCTTTGCACTGCCTTCCTGGGTTAGGACATTCCTCATTCACAAAAAGACTCGGAACATTCCAGAAGTAGTGTCTCTATTTAACGTATGAAACAGGAAGATACAGTGTACTTAGTTGAATGGTGTCTCCTCAACATTCATGCCCACCAGAATATCAGAACGTGACTGATTTCAAAATGGGGCCTTTGCAAGCAGAATCAATGGAAATGAGGTCATACTTGGATGAGGACGGACACTACATCTCATGACTGTTGTCTTTATAACAGATAAAACAGAGGCAGAGAGTGGAAGAGCTGTGTCCACAAACCAAGACATCTGGACATTGCCAACATCCTCCAGAAGCTGGGAGAGAGACTCGGGACAGGTTCACTTCCAGCCCTGGGGACACCCTGAGTCCTTTTAAGTGTGAGAATGAACATGTCTCTCATGTAGAGGGCAGCTGTAGGGCTCCAGTTCACCCTGGACTCCTCTTCATTACTGGTCTTTCATCCTTGGATCAGCTGAGACAGAGGGGGGGTGTCTGTGTAAGCTTGCCCCAGCTGAGACAGGGGAGGGGTGTCTGTGTAAGCCTGCCCCAGCTGAG
>CABHPH010001304.1:60647-79305 GCA_902168325.1 Peromyscus nudipes | reverse complement strand
TGGTGGAAGGAAGGCGGAATATTCTAAGAGCACCTGTGTGCCACTAGAGCCGAAGGGGGGTGGTCCCTCCTGTGGGCGCTGGGGCTGGGGGCCGAGCCTGGGACCCTGTCATCAGTTCTCCAGGAAGTTTGGCGTCTCTCCCCCGTTCTCCCCCACCCACCGGGATGAAGGTTTGTGGGGAATGTTCTCCCGCAGAACTCGGCGTGAAATAAATTCCATTCTTACTCTGCCAATGACACTGCACATAAATATTCAGTAAATTAGCAGCATGCTTTTATAGATTTATCAGTCATTGCAGGCACAAAATGACAGGCAATGTTGTAGCTGAAATATTAATGCTGACAAATTAATGATTTCTGAGTAAATGATGTCATTTTTGCACCGTTTCATTAAAATTTACTCACTTCTGCTTCATTTCTGGACCTAAAAAAAATTAAAATCATTTCTTTTTCTCTTTCTTCTTTCTTTTTCGTGTGGGATTGGTTCCCAAACCTGAAAGGGACATAAATTTTCCCCCAGCAGCACCCCGGAAATAGAGGTGGGGAGCCGGGCAGGCTACTGTTCCCACTACAGCCTCTGGGGAGGGCCTGGGAACACCCTCTCACCCCATCCCCACCATCCCAGCCAGGGGTCCTGGGCCTCCGCCATCAGTCTAGCTCGTCTAGCAGGAACAGATAAAGGGCTCTTTCTTTGGATCAATCCCGGAGAGAGGGGCGGACGCTGGGGCAAGTGGGGAGGACTGGATGGGTGGGTAGGGGTGTAGTGGAAAGCACGTGGGAAAAGAAGTTAGAGAATGTGATTCCCTCTCTTTTTCAGGATCTAAGGCCTCCATTGCCCTCACTATACCTGCCTTAGCTGTTGCAATAAATTTAAGGAATAATCAATTGCACAAGTCCTGTAGTAGGCAAGAGAGTAACACACCAATTGCGTAAACATCGTCAACTATCCCCTCCACCAAGGGAGCGAACAGAGTTCGGAATCGCGTACCAACTGATCCCGTAGGGCTTAGGGACGAGGGTCAGGTGCAGTGGGACTTTGTGCAGCTTGTGTCTCCGAACCTCCCCAGTTCCTTCTTCTATCTCATTTCCCAAGGTTCTTGGGAGGATTAAGAAGGATGGCGTGTAAAAGCCGAGTTAGAGTTCTCCTCGGATACTCTCCCCAGTGGTAGCAGCTTCTCCCTAACGCTGTCTCCGGGCAAGGGAGCAATGAGTGTGTCGTCCCCCGCTCCATACACACACACCGACGCTAGGTGACCTGTCCCTCCACCCCACACCCCACCCCCGCAGCCCTGGCTGGGTTGCGAGCCCGGGGAGCACGCACGTCTCAGTTTGAGGTAGACACCCCGAAGCAAAATATCTCGCCTGCGGGGCGGGCGCCGCGGGAACCCAAGGCTGCCGAGGCCAAGCGGACACAAAGGAGAAGAGAGGGCGGCGCGCGCGGGAGCCAGGCCGGGCCATATCGGGCAATCTGCGGCCTAATTCGTGTCAGGGCCGGTCTCCTATCTCCAGCCTGGCTCCCCAGCCGCTGATAAAATTGAAGTGGAAATGAAGTTGGATGGTCCGGAGCATCCGCGCGGGGCTGGGTGGGGGTGGCGCTGCGCCTGCCCTGGGCAGCTGAGCCCTCCGCGGTCGCCCTTGGCGCTGCCCTTGGCCGAGCCAGAGCTATGGAGCGCGAGGCGGGGAGGGCAGATCGGCCCGCTCGGGCCCTTGGCCAGCGGCCACCTCCTATGCTGTCCAGGTCCCGGCTACCATTTCCCCCGTAATGGAAGTGGGATAGAGCTGGAGGTGGGGGCTGGATCCCGGCACCAGCACCATATAACACTCAGGCTTATTGAGCGCTCGCTCGTGTGCCAGGCTCCGGGCCAGGTGCTTAATGTGAGTTATTGTCTCATCCAACCCTTCCTCTAACAGGCGGTGGGTCCAGTTATTGTGCCCATTTTTACTGGTGCAGAAACGGAGCCATCCAAAGTCTGACCCTGGACAGCTAACCTAACAGTGGCCCCCGAGGTCACTGCCGCTAGAACAGTTCACGTCCACATTCAACCTGCAAGCAGGACCTAGGTGGGCGCTGACAGTTCGGTGCACCTGTATGTCAGTCCCCCCACCCCTACCGCCCCTCGACATCTCTGTGCAAGGTTAATGTTACCCTCAGGACTCTGGGCTGAGGAAAAGCAGAAAAGTAAAAGGCTCCCCACTACTAGGAACCATGGGTTCAGGATGTGCTGGCCTCAGGAGTTGTTTTTCTGACACACACCTCCCCCCCCCCCAACTCCCAGTTAGTTCTGGATGAACACTAGTAGGCCTTGGGGAGGGGAGCGTTGATGGCTGGGTGTCGCAAAGCTATTTGGCTATTGTTCGTTTATATTAATTTGATCATTTATTTATAAATATTAAATAAACATTTATTTATAATCCATCTTCTACCTACCTCGCTCATCACTGCCTGCCTTCTCCTAGCTCTCTCCAGTGACTGCCTTGATGCCAGCTGTGGTCTCTCAGTGCCTCCAAAGCCACTGCTCCTTTCTGCCCAAGGAATACCTTCATGTTTCTTCCCTCCGCTTCTAATGCTCATCTGGGTAACTTTTCCATATCTCAAGTCTCATGATCTCTCCATAATCCTTTTAATGGCATTGACATACCAAAATGTGGTGTGTTTTCTTTCAATTAGACAATTAGAGCAACCCAGTGTAAACACTTACTAGGTCACAAGGGAAGTCTTGAAAACATTCCAGGGAATTGCCACTGCACAGAACATGTGTTCAGATCACAAAGCCATACGATTAGGAATCAACCACAGGAAGAGAGCTAACAAAAGCCCCCGCATGTTTTGAACTGGAGAACTTCACTTCTGCACTCTCTGTGGCTTAAAAGGAAATCAACAGAAATTATTGGCTGTTTAGAGCTGAGTGACAATGAATGTGCCTCATGTTGAAATTGGTGGGATGTGGTTAAAGCAGAGCTCAAGGGGAAATTTATAGACTGGACTGGGTGCCAGCATCCTTAGAGCTGCTCACCACATGTTCCTCTCTGTGTGTCTTCTGTGCAAAACTAGAACAGGCTTCCTCTATTATTTTCTCTTCTTTCAATGCGCTTACCACGTGTGTGTGTGTGTGTGTGTGTGTGTGTGCGCGCGCGCGCGTGCGCGCGCTCTTTATACTTTTTAAAAATAGTACCGGGGTGGAACCCAGGTCCTTGAGCATGCTAGGCAAGTGCTCTACCACTGAGTAGCATCCCTGACCATGAGTATACTTCTTAGTATCTGCCCAACATATACTCCATAATAGGAGCTGTTTTCCATTATCATCTGTATTTCCAGCTTCTAACACAGTGCTTGGAATACTGTGTTAGAAGGTCTCAGTAACTAATTGTTATGACAGCAGCTACATTATTAATGAAACCACATCCAACCCTCTTTCTTTTTTAAAAATATTTATTTTATATGTATGAGTGTTTTGTCTACATGTATATATATACATGCATATATATATGTATGTATGTATGTATGTATTCACCATGTGTGTGTCTGGTACCCATGGAAGCTAAAAGAGGGCATTGGATCCCCGGAACTGGAATTATCGAAGATTATGAGACACTATATGGGTACTGGGAGTCGAACTAGGGTCCCCTGCAAGGGCAACAAGTGCTCTAAACTGATGAGCCATTTTTACAGTTCCCTCTGATCCTCTTTCAAAATGCATTTGAGATGGTCTGTGATACAAACAATATGCCAGTTAAAAGCACAGCTTGGCAGAGATGAGAAACCCGAGGGAGAGTTGGTATTGAGTGATGGTGGGTGGTGGGGTAGGAGCAAGGGTTTGGGAGCTCAGTGGCCTCCATTCTCCTCAGGGCCAGACTGGCAGATACCGGGCAGGAGGAAGGGGTGCGGAGTCAGAGTGAAGAGATGGAGAAAGGACCCTGCAGACGCCGGAGGAGGGACCTCTGGGTTTGGCCCTTGGGCTTTTGTGACAACTAGATGAAGGTTAGCAGCAGAATATTTGTTCATTAGTTCCTTCTGCAGGTCTGATGAACTCTGGAAGTCAGCCCTACAGAGCTGAAGCCAGCATGGGCTTTGGTGGCACTGAGTCCCCAGTGCTGAGGTCTGGTGCCGCCTGCGATAGCTGCATGGGTTCCCTCTGAGGTCAGCAAAAGCTAGAGACCAGTTCCATGAAAGCCCCAGCTAGGTTTTAGGGTCTTAGCTGACCATCTAGCTTAATTTTCCACCTCTGGGTTAGTCCCCAATGTTTCCCACTCCCCCTCACTCCTGTGATGGAAAAGGCACTCATAAGAGCAGGTTCCCCAGCCCTTAATGCCTCCTTGAAAGGACTCTTATACCCTTCTCACTGAGCCATTTTGTGACTCTTTCTAAGTGCATTTTAAAACAATTATTTTTCTGCAAGAATTAAAAAAAAAAACAAAAAACCCAAACTCCCAACCAGCAAATGGGCTAAGGAATGGAGCAGGCAGTTCTGAAAAGGAAAGACACAAACGGCCGATGAATATTTTTAAAAACGTTCAGAACGACTCTCACAAACAACAGTAACAACAACAAATGCTGGTAAGGATGTGGGGGGAGGGGAGGAACACTTGGTCACAGCTGGAACAGAGGAAACTGGGGCCTCCACTGTGAAGGTCAGTGTGGAGGTGTCTCAAAAGACTGAAACCAGAACTACCACGTGACTCAGCTACACCACTCCTGGGCATACACCCAGAGGACTCTATAGCTATTGAGATATTTGCATATCCATGTTCACTGCTGTTCTATTCAAGGGAGTGGAATCAGCCTAGATGTCAATCAACAGATGCACAGATGAAGAGAATATGCTACAGAGATACAATGGAATTTTTAAAGCATTTATTCATTTTATGTGTATGAGTTCTTCGTGTGTATGTATACGTACCACATGTGTGATCATGTTGTGTGTGTGTGTGTGGGGGAGACACGCATACCACAACACACATGTAGAGGTCATAGGATAACTTTGTGGAGTTGGCTCTTTCTTCTACCTTTACATGGGTTCTGGGGCTTGAACTCAGGTTTTCAGGCTTGTGGGGCCAGCACCTTTACCTGCCGGGCCATCTCACCAGCCCCAGTTTCCAACTCCTGAAAACAGTATTGTCTTCCTCACAGTGCACAGAGTACAGACATAGGTAAACAGCAAAGAGACTGTGTGTGTTTAAAGTGCTGTAAACTCTAAAGTCATAAACATCAAATGTTAGTATCACCAGGCTCCTCTTCACTGTCATCCCTCTTCCTTGAGTCCACTCCTGGAGATCTTCCATGGGCCTACCCAGGAACCTGCCACACCCCTGTTCTTTGCTAAGTTTAAATTAATTTCTCCTACTCAAGTCCCCCAGCCTTTCCATGCATGGAAATCCATGAGGCCTCCTCACCCCACTGCACTGCAGGGTTCCTCCTGTGCTTGCCCTGCCTCTCTTAAACAGGGATTCCCCGGAGAAAGTGGCCTTGACTTCCCAATCCTGGATCCACAGAGTCTAGCACACTACCAACCACGACAGGAGCTCCAAGTCTGTCTGTCGATTTCAAGATTTTGATCCATCATTGATTTATCAAGCCAATATTTCCAGGATCATTTTTTTTGTTTATAAATTATGGAAACATTAAATACTATTTTTAATTTTTTTAAATGTGTATGTGTGAGTGCCTGCATGTACATATGTACACCACATTCGTGCTTTGTTCCTGCGGAGTCCAGAAGAGGGCCTTGGATCCCTGGGAACTGGAGATGTTGGCAGTTGTGAGTCGCCTGAGGTGAGTCCTGGGAACTGAGTCTGGATCCTCTGGAAGAGCAGCAAGTGCCCTTAACCGCTAAGGCATCTCTCCGGCCCCTAAGCACTATTCTGAGCAAAGAGAAAAATCACCTAGATTCCCACCACTGTCGGTATTTGTTTTCATTTTTGTTTTTTCTTTTTCAGTCTTTGTTTTTGATGCCTGAGGAGTTTACATTGCAGAAGCACAACATGCATTTAGTGTTTTCTTCATTTTGTGTTGTCTCAAACATTTGGGTACTTTGCACATTTTCAGAGTGATTTTTTTTTAATGGCAAACCATAGTTGTACCAAAATTCATATTTTCTCCAGTTGCATATGGAGCTCATGCAAGAAATATATGTACATATTAGACATAAAGGAAACCCCAAAGCATTCCAGAGGAGGCACACAAGACACCAGACAGGCTATTGGTTGTTGTTGTTGTCTTTTAATTTTATTTGATTTTAGGTATGTGGGCATCTTGCAGCCATGTGTGTCTTATGCACCACATTTGTGCAGCGCTAACAGAGGCCATAAGAAGGCAGGAGATTTCCTGGAACTGGAGTTACAAAAGTTTGTGACCTCCATATGGGCACTGGGAATCAAACCCTGCTCCTCTTCAAGGACAGCCAGCATTTTTAACCACTGAACCATCTCTTTACCCCCTGCTGTTTGTTTTTGACAGTCTTGCTCTGTAACTTAGGCTAGCCTAGAACGCAGAATCCTCCTGCCTCACCTTCCCAGCTACTGGGAATCACAGGGGTGCACCACCATGCCCAGGCTTAGACAGAGCATGTTCTCAGATCATAGTGTGAGAAAAGAGAGCTAGTAAACCTCTCCATGGTTTAAAATTAAAAGCCAGATTTCTAAATAATTCATGGTTAATGAGTAAATCAGTGATAATTAATTAAATATTTAGAATTGAATGAGAGGGCAAATGGCCCAGCTATAGCACTCATGGGTGTTTACCCAAAGGACTGTAAGTCGACATACCACAGAGATACTTGCACAACCATGTTTATCTCCGCTTCGTTTGCCGCAGCTAGGAAATCGAACCAGCCTGGATGCCCATCAACGGACGCATGGGTAGAGAAAATGTGGTCCACGTGCACAATGGAATTTGATGCAGCTACAAACGACAATGGAATAGTGTTTCCACAAAGATGGATGCCACAGGAGCTCATTCTATTGAGGGAAATAAGAAAGACTAACACTGGACTCGGAAAGACTAACACCGCATGGTTTCTCTTGGAGGTTAAGCTTAGATTTAAATTGCTACATTTGTGTGTGTGTGTATGTGTGTGTGCATATATGTGGGTATTACACTTATAGGTCAAGAAGCTAGGAAGGGGGTGGTAAGAGAGGAGGAAGAGATCTTAAGGGAGGTGGAAAAACCAGAGAGCAATTGTAGATGTAACCAACCATTTTATTAAATAAAAAACACAGAACCAATGCAAGGAGGAAAGCCAAGAGGTCAGAGCTAAGAGCTAAAACCTTACCCTTCCTCCTGCGGTGGTCCTACCTCTCCGAACCAGCAGCACCTCCTGTGTTAAAGTCCTTATATAGAGTTTCTGTTCTGCCTTCTCATTGGTTGTAAACCCAACCACATGACCGCCTCATCTTGGCCTGTCTGTATAGACCTCCAGGTGTTCCATGGTTGGTATTGAGATTAAAGGCATGTGTATCCAATGCTGGCTGTATCCCTGAACACACAGAGACTTACCTAGCTCTGCCTACCAAGTGCTGGGACTACAAGCGTACGCCACCACCGCCCTGCTTTCCTATGGCTTGCTAATAGCTCTGACCCCCAGGCAATTTTTTTTTATTAACATACAAATAACATTTAAGTACAAAAGAAAATATCGCCATAAGCAATGGATACATGTAAGGAAAGCAGAAGGAGGACTAAGGGGGGGGATTGAAGCAGCTGGAGGGTGGAAGGTAGTGATGGTAGGGACCAGTGGGACGAATAAAAGCAAAGCGTGACATATATATGAAGATGTCACAGTGCAACCCACTACTCTGTCTACTAACCTAAGTGATAACAACCATGAAAACGTCTACTGCAGTTGAACATGCGCATTACGGGATGGAAGCCAAGGTCTTCATACAGTAGTGCTAAGTTACAGTGGGGCAACTGATTCCTGGGGTGATGAGTTAGAACTGGAGATATGCGTTTAATGTTCAGATGTTTACATATGGAATGTTCTAGGGATGTGTGCACTGATGGTTAGAAGCAGTGAACTCCAGCAGCAATGACTCTAGCTAGCACTTACAGCTCTGTTTCGAATACCACCCCTCCCCTAAAAGGTCTCTGGAGAAATGTTGGATTCTAGAACTGAGTCAGGAAATACACAAGAAGAGTCTGGATCCTGTAATGCCCCAAATTACAAGTGCTCAAATATAAAAGGAGTCTGAGAGACTCGGGAGCCAACTGATGGAGCTCCATGTTGCCAAAGTTGGAATCACCTGGGCTCAATGATGTCATCTTTCTGCTCTGCTATCTTCACTCATTGCTTAAGGCACTAAATCCTGGCGTGATTTATAAGTCAGCAACAGATAACTAAAGCTGTGTAAGGTAAGATACTTGAGCCATCGGAGCCATTTGCCGATGGAGGGGCCGGCTGGAAATAATCTTCAGAACAGTGTGACACTGGCCACAGTGTATCAGGAAAATTCCATCCACCCACCTAAATCTAGTGTCTCCTTCTTGGAATAGAGCGATGGATCAGTGCGTGGCAGCCTAGCTGGCACTGCATTCCAAGGCCTTTGGGGGGGGAGGGAGGCTATGAGAATATATTCTTGCTAATAGAATCTGAGCAAATGTGAGGAGTCCCCCTTCTGAGTTACATCCTTAAAGCAGCAGGATAGCTGTCTTCAGAGTTCTTTCCTCTCTCCCAGCAGTCTGAGCTCAAATGTGTCAGTGTGTGGGTTTCAAGGGATGATTGAGCCTGAGGATGGAAGGAACGTGGGTCCTTGAATGCATCCACAGGACACAGCTTGCTTCAGAAATTATAGGCATAAACACAAGCTTTCATTTTTAAGTCACAAGAACGCTGGAATTCTTGTTGGAACTTTTCAATCTTAATTCATACAAGCACAGATAATACACCAAAAGACTGGAGAGCCCAGGAACACACTCATATCTATACAGGGGATCACGGCATACGTCAGAGATGTCACCTCTAATCAACAGGGAAAAAATACTACTTAATAATAGAGCTGTGGCACATCAGTCACAAACATAAAATGCAGATGTTTTAGTGTCTTAAATGTGAAAAACAATTAGAAGAAATATTGGAAAAGATTGTTCACAGCCCAAGATGATGATTTCACATGCAAAAGAAAAACATAGTGAGACCTTCTAAAGTAAAAAATAGATTTATTTAACATTACTAAAATTAAGTCTTATCTAGGGCAAAGTATATCATAAGCAAGATTAAAAGGTGGGCAATTTACTAGGAGGTATTTGCAACATATAATGGACCTATCGCAACAGTGAAGGAATCCCCATAATCCATAAGAAAAAGATGAACAACACAACAGAAAAGAAAAAACAATACGGAGAGACAATTTTTACAGGGGGGTAGATGCTGTAGTGATCACTAAAGCCATGGGCTTGTTCAGCTGAGGTGGGACCATGTGCAGTATTGGTGAGACCAGAGGGATGCCACACCGATGAGCTCGGCTAGAGGAAGTGCCAACGCTGCCTCCGAGAAGAGCAAGCGGCAGCTAATATTTACAAACGTCTGTCCTCTGTGACTTACTGGGATGATTCCGTTTCTAGGAGCCTCCCCTGGAGGAATCCTGACCTGTGTGCTCAGTGGATGCACACTACTCCACTGCTTACAAATAGCCAAGAACTACAAACGGCCTCACTGACCACCTACAGGGGAACGAATGAATGACTTACAGTGTGCTCCTGTGACAGTGTATGCCATGGCAGTTTTTAAAGGGGAGAACCAGATCTACCTATATTCACGTGGATAGGCTTTTACTTTACAGTGCTGGCTACCCAGCTCAGAAGCCCTGGGGTGCTAGTAGATGCTCGGCTACAGAACCACATCCCAGCCCTAACACGGGTAGCTTTAATAATGTCATAGCAGGCGAGACACAAAATCTAGCACGACATGAAAAGTGCATCACAACTCAGCATGGGAGCATATGCCTACAAACCGAAGTACTCAGGAGGCTGAGGCAGGAGGATTGTAAGTACAAGGCCAACCTGGGCTATATAGCAAGACCTGTATCAAAAGCAGAGCCCACGCCTCCAAGTAAAACAACCAAGACTGTCAGTTAGTATGGGATGTCCCTAGCAGAAAGCAACAGTAAGCAAATATGACAGAAAAGGAAAACAAACATTTTTTAGCCTAGGCTGACCTCTTGCCCCAGCTTCTTGAGTACTGGGATGATAAGCACATGCCACCATGCCCTGCAGAAATTCCAAATTTAGTAAATTTATCGGCCAGATCCAATTAAGAGACAGAAACCTGGAAAAGGTGGCTACAAGTGTTGCTCAGTGGCAGAACTCTCGCCTTGCACGCACAGAGCCCAGTGTTAGATACCCATTGCAGGGTGGGTTATGGGTATGGGGGTAGGGGGTGGGGATTAGCTAGTAAAAGGTGGTTAAGGGAGGTATAAGGACCTTCACAGGGAGGGAAAGAAGGAAGGGAAGAAGGAAGGAGGGAGAAAGGGAGGGAGGGAGTAAAAACTGGGGAACAGTTACTACTTCCAGGGCTCAGAACACTTGGTTGTAGCCCCCGTCTGTAAAGAGACATTCAGATCTTGAACCACTACAGATGCTTCAAGCCAGACAGACACCCATAGCTGTCAGGCGGCTGGGCTCAGGGGAGCCAGTCAAAGGGCTTCTCCCATGTGCTTTGTGGAAGGAAGGCAGTATTCCTCTAGCGCCCTCTATCTTCAAAGCCGTGCACAGCAGGTAAAGGAGATGCGTTTACAGGTTGTGGGGTGGGTTTAGTGTGGCCAGTGGGGTAACTGTAGGACCTACAGTGCATGAATTTGAAGCCAAAGGGCAGTAAATTGACTGCTGGCGTATCGGTGATGGCTGGTAAGGATATGGGTGTCGCTTGTATTATTATATGTGGCTCAAAGATTTCAAAATAAAAATGAAAAACGATTACAAGACACAGAGCTTTTTTTAAAAAATGAAGTTAACCAGTATAGAATAAAAAAATTGCTTCCTAAACACTAGGAAAGCAAAGGAAAAGAGATAGTAAAGATTAGAGCCCAGAGTCTGTGACAGGAAGAATTATGACTGTCGTGAAGTAAAACTAAAGACAGTGGTTTCTCTCTATAAGAAGACCAGATCAGTTAAATAAAAAATGTAAATGGGTAAAATCTCTTTATTAAAAAACAAAGACTTAAAAATTGAATCAAAAGTAAAATTATGTGCAGCTTGTAAAAATCACCCTAAAAAGAGAGAGACAGAAAATGTACAGGTCTGAGTCTCTTCCATGACATTTGGGCCCTTCCTGCCCTTTCTTTTGTCTACACCTGTCAAAACCCTTCTGATAGATGTATGTGTTTACATGACCCTCAAATCTCTCCTGAGGATAAACTAGAAGACTATGGTATAAAATGCTTCTAGAGAGGTGAACTGGAGACAAGGAATAGAGCCTACTGCATCTATGAGTCATGTGCACACATTACTCATTTAAAGCAACATTAACAAACCAATCAAAGTGAACAACTAAAGCTAGGCCATATAACTCTTATTCTTATTCTTATTCTTTGGTTTTGCAAAACAGAGTTTCTCTGTGTAGCCCTGGATATCCTAAAACTCACTCTGTAGACCAGGTTGGCCTTGAACTCACAGAGATCCTCCTGCCTCTGCCTCCTGAGTTCTCGGATTAAAGGAATGCACTATAACTACCCGGCTTATGCCATATAATTCTTAAGACATCTTAGCTACCCCCTTTCCTCAAAATACTAACCAAAAACTCAGCATATAATTCAGCAATTCTACTTCTTGGTATATATTCAAAATAACTGATATTGGATGAGCATGGTGGTGTACTTCTTCTATCCCAGCGCTCAGAAGGCAGAGGCAGGCAGATTTCTGTGAGTTTGAAGCCAGCCTGGTCTACATAGTAAGTTCCCAACCAATCAGGGATATATAATGAGACCTTGTCTCACCACCCTTCCCCCCACTGTAAAGAATTGGCATTGGTGTTCTAAAAAGATATCTGTCCACTCACACTCATAGCAGCATTGGGCATAGGCTAAAATAAACACAACCTAAGTGTCCATCACAGATGAATGGATAAAACAAAATGTAGTTATACACATAGTGGAATACTATTCAGGCTTTTAGAGCACAGTCATTCTTACATATGCTGCAACATGAATGAACCGTGAGGACAATATGGTAAGTGAAACCAGCTGGAGTAAATACTATAGAATTCCACTTACATGAGATTCCACAGAACTACGTACGGGGGAGGGGGTATGGGAAGATGGGTCGGTGGGTCAAGTGCTTTGCCATGCAGGCATGAGCAGCTGAGTTCAGATCCCCACAACCCATGTAAAGTCGATGTCTCCAGTCCCAGTGTTCCTACAGTGACATGAGAGGTAGAGACAGAAGAGTCTCCAGAAGTCCATGGGTCAGCTAGCCTGGAGTGCACAGGGCCAAACAAGAGACCCTGTCTCAACTAAGGTAGGAGACGAGGACTGACACCTGAGGTTGTCCTCTGACCTACATGTGTCTACTGTGACACACATGCACCTGCACTCACACACATGAACACTTACACACTGCGCGCGCACACACACACGGACTGGACGAAGTTACAATGGTGCGATAGTTAATATTGATTATCCAATTGATAGGATCTAAAATCACCCAGGAGACAAGCCTGTGAGGGATTTTATCCAGAGTAGGTTAATTGAAGTGGGAAGATCACCTTAACTACCATGGTGTGAATGAAAAGGAGGAAGGAGCAGAGTGCTAGCATTCATCACCTGCTGCTTCCTGCCTGTGGTCACAATGCCTGCCACCAGGACTTCCCCAACATGATGGACAACACCCTCATTAGTTCTTCCTTCTGTAAGCTGTGTTGGTCACGGCACCTTGTCACAGCAGCAATGAAAGTAACATGGAAAAGTTTACATTAGATGTGTTGTGTCACAAGCAGAATAAAAAGAAAGTGGTCCCAGCACACAGAAGGCTAAGGCGGGAGTCCTGATCATGACTTCTAGGCTACATGGGAAGACTTTGTCTTAACAAAACAAGCAAACAAAAAAGCCAGCCCTGGTGGCACATGCCTTTAATTGAAGCTCTCAGGGTGGTTTACACAGTGGGTTCCAGCACTACATAGTGAGACCCTGTCTCAAAACAACAACAAATAAAAAAAAAAAAGAAAGAAAGGAGGAAGAAGAAGATGAAGAAGAAAGAAGACGAAGACAAAGATGAAGAAGAAGGAGGAGGAGGAAAAAAAGGATACGGCTTCCTTCTCTCTTCCAAAAGGTCCTCTGCCCTCCCCTAGAGCTCCACCCCACCCCTAGAGCTGAGCTGCTCCCTTGGTAACCCTGCACTGGTCCTGTGAAGGTCCACCCTCGTCCTGTGAAGGTCCACCCTCGTCCAGCCGTTTTCCTCTTAGCATGACCACAGACTCATGTTCATGGGACAAGGACATATTTTAAACTATATGTGTCTGAGTGGGAGTATGTTCACACGAGTGCAGTGCCCATGGAGGTCAGACATGTCAAATTCCCCTGGGGCTGGAGTTGTAGTTGTGAGATGCCTCAAGTGGATGCTGGGAAAGGAAGGCAGATCCTCTATAGGAGCAGTGTGTGCTCTTAACCACGGAGCCATCTCTCCAGCCCCATATGTATGCTATATACATATGAGTGATTCTGGTGATCTTATATTTGGGTCTTGGTCTTTCTATCTGAAAAATGGGACCATTAGTCCTCACAGGGCTTTGAAGGATATATAGGGGAGCTCACCTCTGCCCCAGTCTCTCGCTGGCTTGTATGCCGAGTGCTCACCCAAGACTCGTGGATGTCATCACAACTTTTGCAGTATTGTGACCTGTTATGTGTGTCACTCCACAGCCGCTGGAGCTGCCACCCCACCCTTCCAGAACTTTCTCTAGATTCACTGTCCCTGAGTTGGTCTCATCCCGAGAGTGGGAGGTGAAACGGAAGCAGGTGGTACGCAGCCGTGGACTTGAAATGATTCAATTGTCCCCTAGCGGTGACCCTAGCGTCCCAGGCCATCTAAGCCATTTCCAGTTTCACAGAATTAACTGCTTGGACTTCTAAAGAAACGCCAGCATCTCCCCCCCCCCACTCCGTGACAGAATAACTCAGTTTCCCCCCAGGAGAGCAAGGACAGCTAGCAAGAGGCAGAGCTCCCATTTTGTTCCTTTTCTTCTCTGTCCCCTCACCCACCCTAGCTGTGCCACCATCCCGGTGAAACCCGGCACCCCGGGGTGTCCCTGGGGGGAGGTGGTCCATCTCTCTTTACAAAGAGGCAGGATTGGGCTAATAAGAACCAGCTGTGTTGGTGGTGGGTTTCACCCCACCCCTCCCCTGCCCTTGCTCTGATAGCTGTGAGAAACTGATGACAACCTGTTTGACCTCTGACCTCCGAACTTGACCCACTGCTAATACCTCCAGCTGCTGATTGCTGCTGCAGCCCTTTGTCTCGGGCTGTTTGGGAGCCCTGGACAGACAAATGATTTCTATTTGTCCTCTGGTGCCGCGGATGGAGCTGATCGATAGAACCCGCGAATGATGTCAAGGATTTGTCACCGTGGCTTATGAATGACAAAAACGTTCCTCGACCCCCCACTCCACCTTTCTCCCCTCCCCAAAGGAACACCTTTTGGGGGAAAAGGACTGAAAGCCAGAGAAGGCGTATCGATTTTTTTTTTCTTTCTTAAATGGCAGCTCAAGTCACAAAAGAGAGAAAGACAACACTTTTCTGTGCTAAAATGCAGCAAAAAGCCTCCCAGAGAACAAGACTGGTGATTAGATCGGCTGGTGCAGTTAAGCACTGCAGACTGCGCACACCACAACTGCTCAATTTGGTCTGCCGAAGGCTGGACCAATTTCTTAACGGTTCCCAGCAGCCCAGACATGAGAGGGCCCTAGAGAAGGCTTTGTGCCCCCAGTTCAGGAACAGTTTCTGCTCCCACCCCTTCTTCTTCTTTCCCTGGTTAGGTATGGGCTGGAACCCTGGCATATGGCCCTGAACCTGTTGTTGGAGAGATAAGCATTCTTTGGACGATGGGTTTGCATCTTTAAAAGAGATACTTTCACAGAGAACAAAACTTGCTGGCGAGTCTCTGAGAAGCTCAGTCTTCAGCAAGATGATATGTACCTCAGGATGCTCTGGGGAAGATGTGGGAGGGGTTTGAGGCAGCTAATTGAGGGGATGCATTTGTTGAGGATGGACAGAAGCCAAGAGCCTCTGTGGAAATGGAATCTTCAGGTGATTCAGAAGGACCAGGGCAAGTGGCTTCGCAGATACGAAGCAGAGGCTTGGTTTTCCCATCTGTGAGAGGGATATGCAATTGGATTGAATGCAATATGCTGAGACTATTTATTGGGATAATCCAGGAAAAGTGGTTGGATTTTCTTGCGGGTGTGTGAGGTCAAGTGTTGTTTTTAAGATAACTTTAACCACCAGTATTTGAAGACTTGCTGCTTTCCTGGAGATTCCCCAGCATATTGATGGCACAAGGCTGAATAGGGACACACCTGTACCCAAGCTAGGACCTGGGTGTGGAGGTGGTCGCAGAGCTGAATGGAGGGAGCTCTGGCAGGATGATGTCCTTTCTCTCCAACCACAGGCTCTGGGCATAGGCAGCAGGAATGCCTGCTCTTAGGTGGCTCAGACACGGAAGTCTCACGGAAGGGTACAAGGCAGTATAGGTCCTTACTATTGATTGCTTGGGCTATTGCAGTAGCTACTTGCCTGCCTCGGGTTTCTCCCGTCTATCCTCCACATCATCGTCAGAGCTACCCTCCCATCTCAAATCCACCCTGACATCTCTATTTAGATCTCCTCACTGTCTTCAGAATAAAGCCTAACTCCTTATCCTGGCATTCCAGTATCCCCCCAGGCCATGGTCCTCATCTGTTTTGGATCGTGCCAAGCACATCTCCTGTGTGGCCCCTTGCCTAGAAACCTCTTTACTTCCATTTTAGTAATAATTCTCACTCCATTCCCCAACTCCTGGCTGGTGGGACTGTACTTTCAACAGAATGATGCTGCCCACACCTGACTTCTGCCTGGATTGAGGTCTTCTGGTGCAGAAACCAGGCTGTGCTGGAGACACCAGGGTGCTGGATAGCATGGTTGAAAAGTGCTTGAAATTTTTAGAAAAATACCACTGAAGTAATAATAATAATAATAATAATAATAATAATAATAATAATAATAATAATGTTAAAACCCTGGCTACTGCAGCTTGTATTACTGTGCCTGAACTTAGGGTTTTGCCCATGCCATGCAAGTGAGTTACATGCCAACCTTTCTTTTTTATTTTTAGGGGCTCATGAGGTTACTTAAGCAGGCATTTAACTTGGAACTCTCCTATTTCAGCCTCTTGAGTAGTTGGGGGTGATAGTTAATCTTGACTGTACTTGGTTAGATTTAGGATCACTATAGAAACACACTTTGGGGTGTGCCTAGGAGGAGTCCCAGACTGAATAAAGAGGAGAAAGTGAGTTGAGCACTAGTATTCACCTCTCTCTGCTTCCTGACTGCAGATGCAATGTGACCAGTTGCCTCATGCTCCTGCCACCAGGCCTTCCCCACCATGATGGACTGTACCCTCAAACTGTGAGCCAAAAGAAACCCTTCCTTCATTAAGCCACTTTTTGTCAGGCATTCTGTCACAAGAATAAGAAAAGAAACTAATCTAGAAAATCAGTACCAGGAGTGGGGTTTCAGGGATCAACTTGACTATGTGGTTTGCGGGCATCAGCTCTGCAGGAAGAACATGGAAGGATTTAGAGATGAAGGGTAAAGAAGCCTTGGGATGTTGTAAACTTAGCTTAATGGGTCTTTCTGTGAGCTTTGAAGACCAGAATGCTGAGAGAAATGTGGACAGTAGGGGCCTGACTCTTGAGGTTTCAGAAGGGAAGGGGGACTCTATTGAGAACTGGGCTAGAGGCCATTCCTGTTATAGTCTGGGAAAGAATTTAACTACATTTTTCCATGTCCTGAGATTGTAAGGATGAATTCAACAATAATGGACCAATTCTTCTGGCTGGAGGAAATGTCATGACTAGGTAGCAATCAGATGTGGTATAGTTATTGATCACCAATGTTATCCAGGTTTACAGTGAGAGAGAGAGCAGAAGTAGAGCAGAGAGATGAAAAATAGTCAGTTTGGTGTGGAAGAGGGTGTACACGAGTATAAAGTTAGAGGTTAGAAACAAGGGGGCTGAGAATACAGCTGTAATTGTCAAGGAACTGTCTAGAAAGTTCCTCCTCACTGGGGCAATAGAAAAGGTGCTCTGAGGGCAAGACTCCACCCAGTCAGAAGGCCTCAACTTGAGAAAATACAAATTTGTTTGGAAGGAGAAAGTTTGGATTAAGAAGAGGTTCCTTGCTTGAAAACAGCTACCTAAAGAAGTGCTTTCTGAGGGACAATCCAAAGGGCATACAGAGGCCTCTGTTGCTGTGGTCTAAGGGAGCCCCCGGCTACATCTTGGGCTGGTAGCACAACTTGGCATCATCCACATGATACTGGCTTTGTAGGCATGAAAGATGTGAGAACAAGTGGATAATGGATGCTTGCACCAAGGTTCCAGAAAGAGGCTGAGAAGGTGAAGTTTAGGTTGTAACAAAGAGCCCAGTATTCTGGGAGATGCCAGGACCATGGATGTGTGATATGGAAAGCTGCAGGTGTAGAATACAGCCAGCACAAGCTGAGGACCATGGGGTTGCTGTATATGGTGTTTAGCTTTGTCTTGCTGATCTGGGTCTTGCTTTGGTTTAATTTTTCTTGCTGTCCACCCTTTGCTCCCTTTTGGAATACAGGTGTTTATTCTATACCACTGTGTACTGGACATATGCAACCTGTATTTTGATTTTACAGAGACTCACAGTTAAAAGGTTGCCATGAGTCTCAGAAGACCTTTGGATTTTGGGATTTTGAAGAGTGTTAGAACTGTTAAGGTTATAAAGTCTTTCAGAGATGGTATAAATACATTTTGCATTATGATACGAAGATGAGCCTTTATGAGATCATGGTGGAATGTTATAATTTAAAGGGAAGTTCGATAAGGAGTAGATTTGTGATAGTTAATCTTCATTGGCAACTCAACTGGACCTAGAATCATATGGAAGACAGTATCTGGGTGTATTTATGAGTTATGAGAGTGTTTCCAGAAAGGTTTGTTTTCATTTTTCAAGACAAGGTTTCTCTGTGTAGCCCTGGCTGTCCTGGAACTTGCTCTATAGACCAGACTGGTCTTGAACTCAGAGATCTGCCTGCCTCTGCCTCCCAAGTGTTGGAATTAAAGGCGTGTACCACCACCACCCAACTACTTCCAGAAAGGTTTAACTGAAGAGGGAAATTTCACCCTGGATGTGGGTTCCAATCTCCCACGGGATGAGTCCCTGATTGAATAAATAGGAGAAAGTGAACTAAGAACAAAATTCATCTCTCTGTTTCCTGACTATGGATACAAACCGCCTCAAGCTCCTTATACCTGCTTCATCATGACGGAGGGTAACCTCAAACTGTGAGTCAAAGTATTCTTTCTCTCGGTAGGTTCCTTTTGGAGGTATTTTGTTCAGACAACAAGAAAAATAACTGATCCACCAGGACTACAGGTCTGAGCTACGAAGCTTGGCTAGATGATGATGATGATGATGATGATGATGATGATGATGATGATGATGA
>CABHPH010001304.1:15496-58429 GCA_902168325.1 Peromyscus nudipes | reverse complement strand
GCTCCCAAGTCCCGCCAGTCTCCAGCTCCCAAGTCCCGCCAGTCTCCGAGCCCACTTATAAAATAAACACACAGACGCTTACATTATTTAAACTGCTTGGCCATTAGCTCAGGCCTATCATTGTCTAGCTCTTACTCTTATATTTAGCCCATTTCTATTAATCTCTACTTTGCCACGTGGCTCGTGGCTTACCGGTACTTTACATCTTCCTTCTCCTCCCGGCGGCTCCAGCCAGTCTCCCCTCCACCTTCCTGTTCCCTCAATTCTCCTCTCTGTTAGTCCCGCCTATACTTCCTGTCTGGCTACCGGCCAATCAGCGCTTTATTGATACAGAGTGATATCCACAGCACCCAGGCTCAAAGAACAAAGAGGCCAACAAACTGACCATAGCTGGGAAGATGCTATGAATGGTAGCTATTCATGGGTCCCAGCAGTCTCGTCTCTGGAGAATTGCCCTTGAGGAACAGGAGCTACCTTTCCTGGAGATTCCACACTCCCAGGCGGCCTCATACCAGTGGCTAAGTGGCAGGAGGGGATGAAAAGGCTAGCCCCTCAACTCAAGGAAAGATGGACACTTGGGTGTAGGTGATGCTCCGGGGATTCCCCGAGACCTCGCTGAGTCCCCCAGAGGCCATCTTTGCTTAGCTCCTCTGCTTCTCCACTCTCCCTCCCTCCCCAGATCACTCTTCTGATCACCAGGCTCTGCTTCTAAGGACCTTATGCCAGAGTCAGAGGCTTGCAGTCAGGAGCAGGATGGGAAGGGGCCAAAGGGTAGGGCAGGGAGGATGGTTCCCTCCAAAGCCAGTGTGTGAATGAGGACAGTGTTCTCTTTGCTCAGGGAGATGGGATGGGGTGTTGCCCTTGGCTGACCTTCTACCACAAACTAACACCCCAGTCCCCTTAAGGACACTGTCCGCACATTCCCCAGGGGCTTGATGTGATTCACTCACAGCCCTGGAGATGTGCTCTGGATTTATTCAGTCTATGTGACTTGTCACCATTCTTGCCTACAGCCATAGTGACCGATCCAAGGTTGTCTTAGTTACTTTTCTATTGCTGTGACAAAACACCATGACCAAGGCAACTTGTAAAAGAAAGTGCTTAATTGGGCTTAGAGTTCCAGAGGGTCGGAGTCCGTGATGGCAGAGCACAGGCGTGGAGGCAGCAGCAACAAGCTAACATCTTGGTCTATAAGTAGGAGGCAGAGCAGAGCACCCTGGGAACGGGCTTTTGAAACCTCAAAGCCCACCCCCCAGTGACAGACTTCCTTCAACAAAGCCACATCTCCTAATCCTTCCCAAATAGGTCCATCAACAGAGGACCAAGTATTCAAATCTATGATCCTAGAAGGAACCGTTCTCATTCAAATCACCACAAAAGTATAGAGGTCAGTCAGAGCCAATAAAACGCTAGGGCTTCTGGGAAGGGAAGCTGATCTTTTCCACAGAGCACATAGTAATTAGTGCCACACAGCTGTTTTTACCACCCGTGGAGCTGGCAGCTAGTGTCAGCCATGGGCAACTGAACTGAGAGAAGGATTCTGTTGACATCTGAAACAGCACATGAGAAGAACCAGCAGATTCATTGTTTTCTGAAGACAGTTTGAAGAGGCCGTTCCGGCCCTTGTACCACAAGTCTTAGCAAACATGTGTGATATGAGCTCGGTGGTTTTCACAGAGGCCTGGAGGAGTCCAGCAAGCCAGCCTCAGCCACAGCCAAAAGTATACCCCACTATGTCCTCCTGCTGTGCCAGGTGCCCCCTGATTATGCCACGTTACCCAGTGGACTCTGCCAGAGTGAGGTGGTCAATATGGGGACAGACTCACACTGCTGTGAACATCTGGGTCTGTGGCCAATTATCTGAGCTCTTCAGATGTTCTCAACCCTTTACAACCCTGGGGAATTCAACTCCTTGTCTCCTTTCTCTGGGATAGAGCAAATGGATCTACTCTAGGCAGAAGGAACAAGGCCATCTCAAAGATCACATCTATGGAGGGGTAAGAGCCCTCCCTTTGTTCCTCAGAGGTTGGAGGATGGGTAAGAATTTGGGTCTTGAAAAAAGACACCTTGGTATTTGCAGCTGAGTGGCCTGAATCTCTGTCTCCCTGAGATGCCAGTCCTCCATCCATAGTGTGGACAAGTTTGTCATCTTTCAGGAACCCCAGTGTACAAAGTCTATAAAGCAAGTCTCAGGGTCTGGCCCATCTCCCTGAGGGGGTTTGTGAGGGACTGGGAGCCTTCTGCCTCTGCCCTGCCCCTTCCTATGCCATTGCTGGCTTCTGTGCCTCACCCAGGAGCAAGTTTCACACTGGGGCCACTAGTGTCACACTAGTGAGTGTCACACTAATGAGACACCAGAGAAGCTCATGTTCCTCAGCAGGAGACAAAATACACAGAAACTTAGGCCCTGCCTAGCCCAAATCCCCAAGGAGTGTCAGTTAGCTCCCCTAATGCAGGTGTGCACCATGCTCTGAGTAGTGGGGGGGGGGGCAGGGTGCACCAGGAAACAACAACCACTATCATCTCTTGGCCAAGATCCCAGCCTGCTCACTGTGAGCCTCAGACATGGAGCTTACCCTTGTCAGGTGCAAAGGGGTTGAATCCCCCAAGAGAAAACCAGTTGTGTGTTGAGTAGGACAGATCAATGTCAGAGAGTGAGGGGATGTGTCCCACGAGAGAGGAACTGCAAGGACCGAGGTGTGGGCCCCTGGGAGGGTGCAAATTGCATAAAGAAGAGTCTGTGCTCAGGATTAGAAAGGTGAGTCAGGCCGGAAAGAAAGCCAGTGCAGAGTGCAGGCTCAGGCTTTGGTGTGTGTGGGGGGGGGGGGGGGGGGAGTGTGGCAGTTCTTTGGGAAGAAGTGGCGGGAGCAGGCTTCTGTGCACAGCAGAACTCTGCCAGTGCTGAGGATGCTGGGACAGGAGACCCGTGGGAGGCAGGTGCAATGGTCTGGGGGAGTGCCCACTGGGACCCGAATGAAGATTGGGATGATGATGGGGACCGTGGGATAAGTTCACAGCTCTGTCTCCCTAGGGATAGAGTAACTAAAAAGCTACCTTCACACCAACCTCGGAGGGTGCCTCTCCACTCAGTCAGCCCCCTTCCTCAGACGGTCAGCTCCATGTTGGCCACCTGTTCCCACCACTGGGTGATATGGGCAGCAGGGATCATTAACCCAAGCCATGAACTCACTCTGCCTCCCACACATCTGGCCGGATAGAAGCCTCTCCTCTACTTTCACTCCCCAACCCAGGCCTCTGCCCAGCTAGACAGTTCTCTCCCAAAGAGGAACACACCTGCCACTGCCATTCCAGGCCCCATCCCTCAGTAGCACATAAGGAGGCATCCACATCACATGGCCTCTCTGAGAAAGAGGCTGTGACTGGGAGTCCAGAGACCCGAGTGTAGCTTCCACCTCTGCTGTGCATAGACCCCAAGCCCTTAAGCAACTTGTGTCTGCAGAGCCCTAGCTTTCTCCTCTGTGAATTGTGGACAAATTGCTCCCCTCCTCCCAACAAACATACCCAGAGATGAAATAGAGAGTAGATAAGGACATCTGTAGACCCTTGAAGTACTGCTTAAACCTGGTGTGTTTTTCCTTCACTGTTGAGCTCTGAGAAAATCCTAGAGTGTGGACACACCTCTGGACTCCCACATCCATGACCCTGGTCCAGGCCTCTCACACCCTGTGGTGGGGAGAGCTCTGCCGGAAGTACAGGCTGCATTCGCATCCCCTGTGTGACCAATGGGCAAATGAATCAAAGGAGGAAGGAATCCATCAGGACTAACTTCCCAATACGGTAGGCTCGTTGGTTCCTGGAAACCTTCCCAGAAGATAATCCATTAAGTACTTTGCTCAGATACTTTGTTGCATGGAATTGATATGACTCTGTCATACAATTTGTCAGGAGACGGGGGAAAGGATATGATGACTTGCTAAGATACCTTCATCCATCTGACTTCCTACGACACATACACAGAGACTGTCGTGAGCCGTGGAGGGGACAGGGTCTAGGGTTTGTAACACTTCAAACAGCTATGGCACTTTGGAGGTAGGCACTGCTTGAGCTGGTGAGAAAATGCCTTTCATGCCCTCTCTGAGCCCCTCCTTTCCCTCCTGAATGGCAATCTGAATGAAAATTATCATAAATTCCAAGGATAATGTCTGTGCTTAGCACACCACCTGTTTGTTCAGTGGATGGGTGAATGAACGGTACTCAGTAAGATCCATAGTTCATGTTCGCTCTTCTTTCCTCTCTGGATCTGAGTTTACTTCCCATCAAATGCATGTGCTGGAGGGCCTGGCTCCTGCCTTCCTGTCGGATCAGGCTTCCTGTCGGATCTGCCTCTGTGCTGAAGCTGAGGGTTAGGGGAGGCTAGTAGGGAATTTGGGGTGTGCGTCTTCATGCCCCGAGGCTCCTGCTGCCCTCTGTGTTTCAGGGCATGGGCAGCAGGTATGCATTCCTGTTCCCACGGGGCTGGCTGGCTTGGGAGAGTGGCCTGAGTTGCAGCCCCCACACTGACCTGCTCTTAACCCCCAGCAAAGTTACACAAACTCCTCCACGCTCTGCTGACAGCTGGGCCACCATGGCTACACGAGGTGAAGCAGGGAACAATGCTTCTCCTTGTGCCCTCAGCCCTTCCGTCTCCCCACACCAGGCAGAGGAACACAAGGGGTATGTGGGAGGGGCACCTGGCTCAGATTTCAGTTGGGCCTGGAAACTGGATCTTCCTCCCTATCAGAACTGTGGAGCATGGAGGAGGCTGGAGCCTGGGTCTCAGCGGGGTCTCATTTTCCCTTCTTTATCCCTTCGGCAAATGCACTGGACCTCATGACAGAAAGGGAAGGGTCCACACAGGAGTCAGGAAGCCTGGGTCTGGTTTTTCTGTGGTCAAGGAAGTTATCAAGGGGTGGACTCCCTGGGGGTTTAGAATGCAGGATACGGAACCAGAATACCCCACCCCAATTCTAGTCTCTGACAGGTACCCACAGGCTGACACTCCACTTCCTCATCAGTTCAAGCAGAACCTACCTCCAGGGTCATTGTGAGAAAAAAAAATAAGTCCTTATACAAGCTATACTTACAGGCTTAGCGAGAAGGGAGGTGCGTGTGGCCCTTCTTCAGCTTCCCGAGGAAAAGCAAATTGTTTGAATTGTCTAACACAGAACAGAACTACTTAAAGTACATGAAACTAGCTGTCAAAATTGTGAAACATAATCACAGTTTTGATTGCTTTGTGGCGGCATAAAAATTTGCAAATTTTTCATCAGGCAAGAAAAGAAAAACAAAGAATACCGATCGTCAACCCATCACTCCTCCCATTGTGTTTGCATGCCCGTCTGAATTAGTTTGCTCATGTTGACACACGCTCAGCCCTGCCTCGCCTGAGACACACATTTCTTATTCTTCTTCAGTCATTTCGTATTTAGGCTCGAGTTGTATGGTGGTTGGTTCTTTTCCAGATAACTGCCTTTGTTTGAAAACAATGTCAAAGACTCTCTTCTCTCTGGCAGGCTGCCACCGCCATGCCTCTCTGAAGCCTCTGTCCCTATGTCCTTCTCCTTCGTTGACCTCTCTTCTGCCTCAGGATCTACCTCTCCTTTTGCTTGGTTAAGAATTCCAGGAAGAGAACAAACAGGAAATCCCCGATGTCTCAGCGTGAGATAAAGGACCATGACCTGGCTGAGATGTTTCAGCACCAGGGACAGCGACATCCACGGACCTCCTGAACTTTGTAGCTTCATCTCTCTGGCACTCAAGTTTCTTCTTCTGTAGAAGGAAAAGGCTGAGAGGACCAGAGGTGAACAAGGCCATCTTTAAGAGCTCTTACACACTGTGGTTTCAAGTTCACCTTCCTATCCTTTCCCCCATCTGTCCCCCTCTTCCTCCTTTTTTTCTTTCCTGTTTCCTTTCTTGACAAGGGACGTCCATTCACATTAGTGGCTTGGTACAGCTCAGGAAGAGAGATCTAAGATCAAGTTCCCAATGTGAGGAGCAGCAAACAGCCCAGCAACTCTAGGGACCTGACTCTGACTAGTCACTTGACCTGCTCCTCTGTCTCTGGTTTACCTAGAGCCATTGAACAGAGGCTGACACAAGGCTGAGCCCGTGGTAGCAAAGAACCCGGAGTCTTACATGATGGGGTGGGGCTGCCCTGCTCCACACAGCTGTACAATGGCCAAGCTCCATTTAAGAGCCTGGCTACTATGTCCCCCAAGTATGACATTAGGTCACAGATGGACCCATACATAGAAAATCTTCAGGAGGTATCAAAAGTTAGCAGGAGCACATGAAGAACATTTGAAGGGCAAAGACTAGAAGTCAAGTCACACCACTCCATGTGACCCATGCAGTCCAGGGTGGCCTCACTCTTGCTAAAGAGCCGAGGATGACGTTGAACTGACCCTCCTGTCTCTATCTTCAGAATGTTAAGATTTCATGTGAAGCTAGGGATTGAACCCAAGGCTTTGTGCACGCTGGGCAAACACTTTACCAGCTGGGTCATGCCCCCACGTTAACCAGGCTCCTTTCACATTTTAAAATACATTTTTATTTTGGTGGAGGTAGGGGAGAGGGTGGAGACTGTGTAGATGCTGGGTGCGTGTGTCGTGATGTAGAGGACAACTTTCCTCCGTTGATTTCTGAGTTGGTTTCTTTCCTTCTACCAAAGATTGGGTTCTAGGACTGAAGTCAGGCTGTCAGGCTTGCACAGTAAGCATTTTTACCCACAGTCCAGCTGGCCCTGGCTGGACTGCACTGACCAGTTTGGTTTGACAAGTCCATCATAAATGCTCTTCTCCACTTAGTGGATGATGTACAGAACAGAAGTGGAAAGTTCCCCCCACACACACAGGGAAGGAAATTTATTGAGTTGAGCACATACTAAGAGCTCCCCAGTATACTGCAAATGCCCTGGGGTCTCATCTGCCCCTGCCCAGTCTCATCCAGTCATCCCCCCCCCAACCCTCTGCTTCTGCTATTCTCCCATCTGAAGCACCTTAGTCTTTTGGATGGAGTCAGTTGTATGTTTCTTTCAAGCTCAAGAACCAAGCTTTGGAACCAGAAGAGACTCAAAGACACCATGGAAGCTAGTCACTAAGGTTAGCTAAAGCTAAAGAGTAGAAAGGCACATATCCAGGGTCACACAGCAATGTTTCTCCTTAGTCAGAGAGCCCATAGCTTAGGAGTTAGAGAGCAATGCTCAACGCTTAGTCACAGCACTGAGAAATCTCTGACAGGCTTTTGCTCTGTCTCTGGCAATTCTAGCCTTCAGATTCTTAGTCTATGAAATGAAGAGGTTGAATCAGAGTATCCTAAGTTAGGCAAGTATGGTAGCACATGCTTGTGATCACAGCACTTAAAAGGTCTAGGCAGGAGGATCAGAGTTCAAAGCCAGTCTCAAATACATAGCGAGTTTGAAGCTACCTTGGGCCACATGAGACACTGTCTCCAAAGAGGATTATTCCAAGTCTGTCTCAGGATATAAATTAAGCTGATTTATGGTAGAGCCTCCCAGCCTCTCAGACCATGGCCCCTTTTCAGCAATGCTGAGATGCCAAACAAGACTACAGAGCCTCCCACTCTCTTCCATGGGGGAATTCACAGGTGGATCTCTAAAAAGGCTCCCTTCCTTATACTTCCCTGGGGACCAGGTTTGGTACTGAGCCCTCACCATGCTCTGCCTCTGTACCGGCTAGTTTTATGTCAACTTGACACAAAAGTCATTTAAGAGGAAGGAACCTCAATTAAGCCTACAAACTGTAGGCAAGCTTATAGGGCATTTTCTTAATTAGTAACCAGTCAGGGAGGGAGGGCCCAGCCCATTGTGGGTACCATCCCTGGGTTGGTAGTCCTTGGTTCTATAAGAAAGCAGGCTGAGCAAGCCATGGGGAGCAAGCCAGTAAGCCGCACCACTCCATGGCTTCTGCGTCAGCTCCTGCCTCCAGGCTCCTGCCCCATTGAGTTCCTGTCCTGACTTCCTTCTATGATGGACAGTGCTATGGAAGCATAAGCCAAATATACCCTTTCCTCCCCAACTTGCTTTTTAAAAAGTTTTTAAAAATTAATTAATTTTTTATTTTATGTGCATTGATGTTTTACCTGCATGCATATCTGTGTGTTTGATCCCCTAGGGTTTCAGATCCCCTAGAACTGGTTACTGACAGTTGTGAGCTGCCATATGAGTACTGGGAATTGAACCTGGGTCCTCTGGAAGAGAAGCCAGTGCTCCTAACCTCTGAACCATCTCTCTAGTCCCCTCAACCCGCCTTTTGCTCATGGTGTTTCATCACAGCAATAGTAACCCTAAGACAGCCTCTCTTTATCATAAGATACCAGATGATACAAGACCTGGAAGGTGCCATCATTTCCTTTACCTTTAAAAATAAGTGATTTTTGGGGGACTGAGCATGATGGCACATTCCTTTAATCCTAGCTCTTGGGAGGCAGAGGTAGGCAGATCTCTGAATTCGAGGTCAGAGTAAGACCCAGGACAGCCAGGGCTGTTACACAGAGAAACCCTGATTCAAAAATAAAAAATAAAAATAAATAATTTTTAAAATATTATATTTTATGTATATGGGTGTTTTGCTTGCATGTATGTCTGTGAATCATTTGCATGCCTGGTGCCCTCAGAGGTCAGAAGAGGGTATGGAATCCCCTGGAACTGGAGTTACAGACAGTTGTGAGCTGCCTTGTGGGTGCTGAGAATTGAACCCAGGTCCTCTGCAAGAACAACAAGTGCTCTTAGCTGCCGAGCCATCTCTTGAGCCCCTCCTCACTTTTGCTTACTTATTTTTGTTTTTTTTTTTTAGTTCCTCTATATAGCCCTGGCTGTCCTGGATCTCACTCTGTAGCCCAGGCTGGCCTCGAACTCAGAGATCAGCCTGCCTCTGCCTCCTGAGTGCTGGGATTAAATGCATGTGCCACCATGCCAAGCTTCACTTTTTTTTTTTAATGAAGAAATAACTGAGGTTAATGGTCATGAAGGACAAATGGGTTCTCTTTGATCCTAGGAGTACCAAAGTTCGGAAGTGGGAGCAGAGAAGAAAGAAGTTCTTGGGAGATTTGGACTTGATGCATTAAAGGGCTTCCCACCAGAACTGCAGCTGGAGAAATGGCTGCCGTGGTGGGGAGGGGGCTGTGCTCACACTGGGTGGACGATCAAAGGGCTTTACCAGTGAGTGAGAAAGGGTGGGACCAGTAGGTGAACCGTATCCGTATCCATGATGCCCAAAGATTCCTTTAGGAGATGCATCTACTCAGCAGAGAGAGGGAAACAAAGTGTTACAATTTATTTTTCACACTTTCTGGTTTTAACTGAAAGGAAGTCTCAGTTTGCTGCTGGTCTGGAGGTCAGAGGACAATTTGTGGGAGTGGGTTCTTTCTCCTATGTGGGTTCTGGAGATGGAACTCTGGCTGTCAGTCTTGGTGTCGTGTACCTTTACCCACTGAGCCTGCAAGGGACAAGACTCAGGGAAGACAGAATGACGCAAGGCCTCTTACCTATGTGTGTGTCTATATATGCATTTGTTTTTATGAGACAGGGTCTCATTATGCAATCCAGGCTGACCTTGAACTCTTCATCTCCCTGCTTCAGCTTCTTAAGAGCTGGGATTATGGGTGTGTGCCACCATACCCAGCTATTTTATTTTTATAGTTACTTTCTTTCATGACAAATTAATCTGTTTTCCCATGTTGTTGTGTGATGTGAAATTTCAGTTTATGTGCTTTTTTTCTCTTTGAAACAGAATCTTGTGTAGTCCAGGCTAGTCTTGAACTCATTACGTAGCTAAGGCTCCTGACTCTCTCCCTTCCCAAGTGGAAGGGAGAATTACTGAAAGAAAGTGTTTGTAAGACACTCATCTATTAAAGGATTATGTGTCCAAATAACCAAGAGTCCTAAAACTCAACAATAAGAAAACACAACTCGATGAAAAAGTGAACAGAAGCCTTGAACAGTCTTTTCATCAGAGGCTACACAGATGGGAAGAGTCTCTGCCTCCTATATCATTGAAGACCTGCAAACCAAAAGCAACCAGGAGACACCCCACGAGTGTGAGCAAAATAAAACCCACCAGCCACGCTAACTGCAAATGAGGGCCGAGAACAGCAGGACTCTGTCTTCATTGCTGGTGGGGGACACGGAATGGTACCTCTGCTTTGGAGCAGTGAGCACTGTCTTACAAGGGCACACTCATCACATTACATCTAGAGGTGGCACTCCAGCGTCTTTACCCAAGGGAGCTGAGACCTATGGCTACACTAATACACCACTGCACACGGAAGCTCATAGCAGCTCTATTCAAAACTGATCAATCTCAAAAGCAACCAAGATGCCCTTCACTCAGTGAACGCATAAACTATGGTAAATCCATACAATAGAGTATTATTCAGTGTTGAGAAGAAATAGGGAGGCCAGGTAGGGTGGCACACGCCTTTAATCCCAGAGGCAGGTGGATCTCTGTGAGTTCAAGCCTAGCCTGGTCTACAGAGGGAGTTCAAGGACAGCCAGGGCTACACAGAGAAGTCCTGTCCCAAAAAAACAAAACAAAACAAGACTGTATTATCTGATTTCAAACAAGATGGCAATCAGGAAGAGGCAAAAGTATGGAGACAATAAAATGAGAGTTGGGGTGGCAGAAGAGAGAAGAGCAAGGGCTCAGGAGTCTCTAGAGCAGTGAAATGTTGGCGTGGTGGTGGACACATGAAGTTATGCACTCATTGAAACTCAGAAGACTTCACAGTAAACTGCATCCAGTTACTAAGAACATTTCAATATTGGCTCACTATTGTAGTGGGTGTATCACACCCATGCAAGACTTGAGTAATACAGACAAATGGGGCAGCGTCCAGTCAAGTGTGTGCAAACTGCCCCCTTTGCTCAATCTTTCTGCAAACCTAGAAACTTCTCTAAAAAGTCTTTTAGTTAAAAATTGACTTGATGTATTTAAGAGGTTTGTCTATAGCAATGATGCTCTGAGAAGCACACAGATGTTGCTATATCAAAGACGCACTCGAGAGCTTCAGAAAAAGCACGGTTCATAACAGCAGAATGGACACCAGTAGTGGCTGTATTCATAAAATACTATGCAGCCCCAATAAAGCACAAACTTGACCGCACACACTTTGGATGAATCTCACAAATTTCACGATGAGTGTGACAAGTGTAAGTCAATCCTACGTGATTCCATTTTTATCAAGTTTGTAAAAACTCAAGATGGAGCTGACTTCTGAGAATCAGGAATCTGGTTATCTGTGAAGGCAGTTTGACATGACAAATAGGATATGGGAGCTTCCGGTAATGTTCTGTTTGCTCTTCTGGGTGCAGGATGTGCTCTTGCATTCACACTGTGAAGGCTCATCTAGATGTTTACTCCTGTATACTTTTCTGTATGTGTAGAATACATTTTTGCATGGAAGTTGGGCTGGGGCTGTGACTCAGTTGGTAGAGTGCTTGCCTAGAGGGCCTGGGGCCCTGGGTCCCACCCCCAGCACTGCATAAACTGGGAATAGTGGTGTACATAAATTGGGGTATATCCATACAGTTCAAACCTATGCAGCATGTTAAGATAGCAAGCCACTGCTTCACCCATTACCACAGTGGAACTCACAGACACAACACCTCATGAATGGTGTGAAACATAGAGGGGTCCTACTGCATGAGTTCATGAGTTTATGGTCACATTTGAGGGGTGCCAGGGGAAGAGTTATGAGGAAGTCTGGTGCTAGCAATGTTCCATGCTGCAAGGAGGCTTGTGCAGTGGTGAGGGTACATGTGAGTATGGGTGACCCATGGGTGAGTGTGTATGTGAGGAGGTGTGATAACACGGGTGAGTGTAACACAAATCTTAAAAGGTCTTATAAATAAAAAACCTGGAGCCAGACATTGGGGTGAAAGCTGAGAGATCAGAAGAATAGAACAAGCCAGCCATAAATTCTTAACGCTAGGAAATCCTCAGCCCAAGAGAGAGCTACTTCCTGTATACTCACGCCTATATACCTTTCTGTGCCCTGCCATCTTACTTCCTCTCTCCACCCAGCTACATCACTTCCTGTCTGTCTGTATAGACCTCCAGACCTCTATGGTTAACTAGTGCTGGGATTAAAGGCGTGTGCAACCACTGGCTGGCTCTGTTTCCAGTATTCCCATCTCTGTGGCCTTAAACTCATAGAGATCTGATGAATCTCTGCCTCCTGAATGCTAGGATTAAAGGTGTGTGCTGCCATTGCCTGACCTCTGTGTTTAATATAGTGACTGGCTTTGTCCTCAGATCCCCAGGCAAGCTTTATTTGTTAGAGCACAAATAAAATATCATCACAGGTGAGTATGCAAATGAGGCTGGGTAACCCATGGATGAGTCTGAATGTGAGGATGGTGACCACATGGGTTAATGTGCATGCAGGCATTGGTGATCCGTGGGTGAATGAATATGTGTGTAGGGTAGTGTGACCACATGGGCAAGAGTGTTCATGAAAACCCATTAGGCTATGTTGTTAAGATTCGCACAATTAAGTTTTGAAATACAAGGAGTCTCTGGACGTGGTGGTATACATCTGTAACCCCAGGTCTTCAGAGACTGAGGCAGGAGGATCGTGAGTTCTAGGTCAGCCTGGGCTACATAGTGAGATTCTATCTGAAAAAAAAAAATCAAAAGGAAAACAAAATAACTCAGACTTGACCAACGTTATGGAAATGAGATGCAACAAGTCTCATTTGGAAACTGGCAGGTAGGAGTTCTTTCCAGGGCCTTCTGCCCTAGAGGGGGTCTTCTGAGTGTCCTGAGGCCCTAAGGTCAGCTACACCCCCCTTATCTGGCCTTGGGATCAGGGGGGCATCAGGCTTAAGGGGTCAGTTACCAGATGCCCCTCCATGTCCCCAGGGCAGCTGTAAGCCCTGCAACCTGAGGCCTCGGGATCAGGAGGGCAGATTCTTGCCTGAGTCTCTACAAACAAACACGAGGCTAAGCTCAGGGAGGCCACAGGGTGTGTGTGTGTGACCTGCCCCTGGCTGCTCACCCCCGTGGCATGGTGGATTTTCTTCTGGGGTGTCCCCTTGCTTGTCCCTGTGTTGGACCTGAGCACCACCAGGCACCTCCCCAAAGGCTGTGAATCAGCCACATTGCATTCACCTGGTCATCACTGACATCTGCAGATTCACCAACACAGACCCCATCTTTTCACCTCTCCACAGCTCATCTCTACCTCCACAAAGGGGGGAGTCATCGGCCTTGATGCACTCACTGTGCAGTCTTTATCCAAAACCCTCCTGTAATGGGGAGCTCATACTGCTGGTGTTAGGAACAGCAGCTCAGGGGGGACTGAGTATCTCAGGAGCAGAGCACTTGCTTGACATGTGAGAGAGCCTGGGTTCAATCCCAGCACTAGCATAGAAAGCAGAGGGAGGGAGGGAGGGCTGTCTAGGACAGTGCATCCACTCCATGACTCTTCTTGAGCTCCACGGGTAAAAGAACTTGCAGCCAAGTCTGATGACCTGAGTTCGCTCCCTGGGACCCACATGGTAGAAGAGAACTGACTCCCACTATTTGTTCTCCGATCTCCACCAGTGAGCCATGACACACATATGAGCACGTGTGTGTGCCTGCACACGCACAAATAAATAGATAAACATTTTTAAAAACCTTATACTATCACCTACCAGTCTATCTAAACATATGCAAATGTGCACATAAGTATTTAGATAAATATGAACACACCCCAGCACGCCCTTATAAGCTCTCTCTGGAAGGTTCCACGGTAAGACAACCCTTAGTCATTGCCCTCAGCAGGAGCGACGGGGACAGAGGCAGGGGTCACTTAGCTCTCCACTGTCACCCAGCTTCGCCTTTTGAATTTTATTCTATGTGTACATCATGGCTAGTTAAATAGGTGGAATGCTTCTGAAAGTAAAATTCTAGTTATCATACCCCTCTGGCTCTGGAGACATCAGCAGAGAGGCTCCAACCCCAGGGAAGATGGGATTGTGGGATACTCCATCTAGTCCATCTTGACCTCAGGCTCCAGAGGGCTCAGCAGACATCAGTCATACTCAGTAGCACCTGGTCCAGGTAGAGCCTCGCACATGCAAGCTGGCCATTAAATATCTGCTCTGATAGAGGTTACTGAATGTTTTCCCATCCCCCTCAGCCCCTGCATACTGCTGCTACCTCTATTACTCACCTGTTACTGTGTACGTGGACCATCCCAGTGTTTGGGAAGTTCTTGCTTGAGTCTAGCCTGCATCCTCCTCAAAGTAGCCTCACGCCTGCTTTTGGTCCATTAGAAGAGTGACACATTGTGCTGGGGGGAGAATGATGTTTACTAAGGGCCATAGTGAAGTTTCTACAGCTCCCCACTCAAGCTCCTAGCGTGGAGGAGAACATCCCTGATATCAATTGCCCCACCAGAGCCACATCCCACTTTCCCATCCAGATTCTAGGCCCTTAGCTGGTGACTCAAAGGGACAGAAAAGCTCATCTTCAGGGGTTGGAAGTTGCACTATGGTGAAGATGCTCTACCCAAACCAGGGCAGGGACCCAAGGCATCCACCAACATGCCTCTACCCCCAGGCATGGCTCTTCTGCCTCCTGGCTGGCCTGATCCATACTACATACTATCCTTTGCCTGCTCTATTCACCCCTGCATTCTGAGACTCCAGGAAGTGTGGGCTCCCAGAGACACCCAGGACATAGCCACTGGCTTTGACCTCAGTCTTCCATCTGTCTGGCGAGATGATGCATTTGGGGATGCTGAGGGAAGGCTGGCTCCTGTAGGACCCACCAGAACTGAGGAGAACAATCTAGCACCCATTCTTTTCTAGTGACTGCCTTGAGGCTCATCCACTCCCCCATTCACAACCAGCAGCTCCCAGAACTTCACAGAGGGGATCCACAGAAGGTCCAGATGGAATGAGCTGGAAATTCCAGATGCAGTCCCGGCCTGGGCCTGGCCACACCCCACTAGGCAGTGATGGAGGACAGCACTGAGCTGAGTTCTGAGGACTGGACCTGACCCTGCTCCTCCAGTAGCTCCTGGTGCTCCCTTGGGTAAGGGTCTGGCCATGTCTGTCAGTTCCTTTGTTTGTAAAATAGGGGTCTGCATCAGGGGCATCTAAGGGTTTGGGGAAGCATGAGGGTATGCCTGGAATCAACTTCATGTCCTAAGATAGTGCTCACAGAGCTGGCCCCACAACCTCCCTGCCCTAAAAATCATGTTGTCCCACCCTAGCAATCCCATTCCAAAAGAGGGGCAATGTGAGGCCCTAGATTCATGGAGGGTCCAGCTGCTGTTTCTGAAGTCCCCTCACCTCAGGACTGTCACTCAAGCAAAGGACCCCAGCACTACCACCAGTAGTATGGGGATTCCTCCTCCTCTCTGATCCATTGTCCCCAGAGATTAAAGCCACCACTGATGGGGGCTTCTTATGCCCAGAGCCTCCCTGGCCCAGCTGCCCAATTCAGGCTGCACCCTCGGCTCCAGCAGGACTGAGGAGCCAAAAGTTTCTAAGAGGAGCAGCCTGGGGACTGTACTTCTTGTTCACTGGCAGTACATAGGTGTCAGGTTGTCCCCCCATGCAGTGGGGAGGGTGAAGAGACCCTGGAGCTGAAGGGATGGCTGTCACAGCTCTAAGAAAGTGTCCCCGGAGCTGAAGCAACTCATCTGGCCACCTGACTGGGCAGCTGTGGGCAGCACTCTGGGACCCGTGCATCTGCCTGGCTTTTCTCCAGGAGTCCTGATGCCTCTGTTTTCCAGTGATCCCATTATGAGATAATCATGAAGGCTTAGCTGCTGAGCCAGGCTCTGTCCAAGCCAAGCACTCATCCCATAGCCCCTGGTTCCTCACCACACCGACCCTCAGAGCTGTGGCCCTCCCTCAAGCCCACACAGAAGGAAGGACAGTTCAAAGGGGCTGAATGGCTTAGCCAAGAAACAGGGTGAAGCTTCCAGCCTCTATGCATGCTGTTTCTTGGAATTCAGAGGGATTGAATCTTTGTTCTACTGTTCACATGGAACACACAGCAAAACAGGGAGCTTGTCCTTCACCCACCTTGATCCCAGCTCTTCCTAGGAGAAGCCAGGGCCTCCCCACTCCAGACGCAGTTCCAGAACTAGGGTTCCAGGGGTCGATTTAACGAGAACTGGGTTTTTCCAATGTTCTGAACCTTATAAAACAAACAGGAGTCAAACCCCATTCCCTCAAGCCACGAGTGGCTTTCTATCTACAGATGATACTTTATCTTTTAAAATCTATACTCTCTAGGACCAGTCTGGTTTCTTCCATTAGATTGGGTCCGGGGGGTGGGGGGTGTGCAGTTCCCTCAGGCCAGAGCTGGTCACCTTCACCTGACTAGTATGGAAACTGTTTCTTCCATCTGACTGGGGCTCCCCAAGACCAGAGCAGTGACCATGTTATGAAGTTGGCTATTTCCAAGAAAACACCCCTCATCAGGCCATGTCTCCTCCATCAGATTGAGCTGGGCTCCTATGTTACCCTCTAGTCTGCCTTCATACTGGGCACAGCTCGATCTATACCTTCTCCTGGAATGGAGCTTTGGGTGATGGGGAACTCCCTCTACCCCTTCGCCCCATCCCCAACTTGGGGTCTGTCTCAGATCATCTAGGCCCACAGCCTTCCTCTCCTTGCCTGCCACCCCCACTGGGCAGCCCAGCGCCCCCTGACCCCTCGGCCTTCCATCATAGGGGATCTATAACATTTACAATCCCAAAACAAAAGCCCCTGAGAGCCGAGGACAGAATTCATCTTCCCAACTGACAAGCCCCGTTAATTAACGACTTGGAAATCGATGACGAGGAGGGACAGGCAGCAAATGACACCTCATCGTGGGCCAGGAGGAGGGAGGAAATGTCCGGGGACTGGTGGACACGCACTGTGGGGCTGGCCCAGTGCCTGGGAGAGCCACCGCCCCCATCTGTCACTGTCACTTCAAAGGCCATCGACTACCTTCCAACCTAGAAATTCTCATTTCTCACTATGGCAGACCCTCAAGAGAAAGGGGGTGAGAGTCACACCCAAAGAGCACAAGACAAGTGCTTTAAGGAAGACCTACTATGTGCAGACCTGGCGCTAGATGTTCCTCGTGTTTTAAAGGCCTGATGGCGGCAACGCAAGGGAGATTTCTTATTCTCATCTTAGAGATGAGACAATCCAGGATGGAGGAGCATCCAGCTGACTAAAGTTGGGGTTGTTTTGACATGTCCACTCTGGGTGGGTGAAAGAAGGAAAGAACTCTAAGAGCAAAAGATCTGAAACCAGGGTCAGGGAGGGGGTTCAGTGGGTAAAGGTGCTTGCAGCCAAGCCTGATGACCTGAGTTCAATCCCCAGAACCCATGTTGTGTAAAGGAAGAACCAACTCTCAAAAGTTGTCCTCTGACCTCCACACGTTCATGTGGTATGTGCTCAAGAGCGCGTGCGCGTGCACACACACACACACACACACGTACACACATACATACACACACGTACACACACACATACACACACGTACACACACACACGTGTACACACACACACACACGTACACACACACATACACACACATACACACACATACACACACACACACACACAGAACTGAGACCAATCTTCATCCCCGCCATCAGTGTAATATCAGACAAGTTGCCTGATTTATTTGAGCCTCAGTTTCCTTGTCTGTAGTGAAGGGAGATTGCTCCCCACCCCCTCCACTGCAGAGAAGGCTCCATCTCTCCATCCCTGCAGATGAGCACAGGTGAAAGATGAGATGTGATTTTTCTCACTGCCAACTCACTGACCATCCCACCCACCTCCAGGCAATGTGATGAAATGGCGTGAGGAGCCAGGCTAGTGAAGAAAAGCCTGTGGGCGGGGCAAGGGTGACCACCAAGACATCAAGAGCCCATCTGTGAGGAGTTCAGTATCTGCGTTCCCAAAATTGGAAGTGACAGGTCTTGGGGTTTACACTCAGCTGTAGAGCATCTACTTAGAGTACTTGAGGCCGTGGGTTTGATTTTCAGAGAGGGAGAAGGGGGGAGAGAGAGAGAGGAAGCACTTTAATAATAAGGCTGGGATGTAGGGTCAAGGGTGGAACACTTGTTAGGTATCTGTAAAGATCCAAGTTCATCACACACACACACACACACACACACACACACAAACGCGCGCGCGCGCTTTCTAGTAAAGGGTGAGTACGACCTAGCACATAGTAAGATCTCAATGAATGTTAGAAGTGCCCATGTTTTCCAATTCCCTCAACTCTTCCAATCAAATGAATACTGAGGGGGTATGGATGAGTAAACACCTCCCTGACCCTATGCTCACTGTTCCAGGCCCTTGAACGGCAGGGAAACCAGGCTCCTGTTCTTGGAGAAGATTCTGGAGTTGAGTTTCAGTCAGTACTTTTAACCCACTGCAGCAAGTACATGTTGGAGAGGGCACAGAGTTCCCCAGGAGCCCAGAGGAGGCAGAGGAGGCAGCCAGAGCTCTGCCGGGCAGGCATGGTGCAGGGACCCACAGGGACAAAGTGGTCCCAGTGCCTGCCTACAGTGAACACAGCCCTATCTGCCCTCCACCAGGGCACGGTACCAGAGGGTGCCTGAGGACATGGGAGTCACCTGAGGCTGCTGGAATGGTAAGGGTAGGGAAGGACAGGAGCCTAGAAGTACTGGGCTGAATGGAGCTGGCTGGAATGCCACTTCATACCAGGGAGCATGGAGCCTCAGCTTACCTATCTGTGAAATGGGTCAAAGGAGACCTATTAGAGAACAGACAGGGCAAAGTGCTCCTCATGAGACTTGGGAAATGGAGATCAAAACCACAAGGAGACATCCTTTCTCCTTCCTGGGACAGCCGCACACAAAGTAAACATACAAATCTGGCTAGGCTGGCAAAGCCAGAGCCCTGGACACTCCTGCTGAAGTATAAAATGTATATCTGTGGTAGAGAACAGTGCAGAATCTCTCAGAAAGTGAAACACAGCCCTACCCTATGACACACACCTGTAATCCCAGCACTCCAGAGGCAGGAGGATTTCCAGTTTGAGTAACCTGTACTAACCAGCAAACAAAGCCAGGTGTGGTGGTGAATGCTCAAAATACTAGCATTTGGGAAGTGATGGCAAGAGGATCAGGAGTTCAAGATCATCCTCAGCGACAGAGTTCAGGGCCAGCCTGGGCTACATGAGACCTCATCTCAAAAGAACAAACAAACAAAAACAACTGAAATCAGACTCCAACAGAAGCTTGCACCCCAATGTTGTTCATTGAAACATTATTCATAACTAAAAGGTGGAAATAAGCCAAGTGTCCACCAACAAAAATAAATGGACACAACAATATGGCCTATACACAGGGTGGAATACTACTCAGCCATCAAAAGGAGTGAAGTTAGGACACATGCCTCAGTGTGGACAAACCTTGAAAACATTACACTAAGCAAAATAAGCCACACACCAAAACACAGCTGTTATGTTGATTCCAATTATGTTATACATATAAAAGAGGCACATTCAAAGAGCCAGAGAGCAGATTAGACGTTTCTAGAGGATTCTGAGAGAGAACAAGAGATACTCCTTAGTTGGTAGAGTGTTTAGAAGTTGTAGAAATAAGCCGGGCACACGTCTTTAATCCCAGCACTCGGGAGGCAGAGGAAGGTGGATCTCTGTGAGTTCGAGGCCAGCCTGGGCTACCAAGTGAGTTCCAGGAAGGACGCAAAGCTACACAGAGAAATCCTGTCTCGAAAAACCAAAAAGAAGAAGAAGAAGAAGAAGAAGAAGAAGAAGAAGAAGAAGAAGAAGAAGAAGAAGAAGAAGAAGAAGAAGTTGTAGAAATATAGTGTAGTCAGAGCTGGATGGCATTTGTGGCATTTAATCAATGTCACTGAACTGTACACTTAAAATGGTCAAATGGCAAATTGATGCTATATACTTTTATAACAATTGAAAAAATTGGCAATATGAGAATGAAAGACAACAAGGGGGCCAAGACTTTCGGGGGACCAAGGAGTCCTGCCCTGAGTATACCTTCTGAACTGAGGAGGGATACCTCCTGGTGTACTCCCCCACCTCTCACCCCGCCCCCTTCGACCTCGCTACCCCACCCTCCTTCCACTCCTCCCCTAGCCACTGAAAGAAAGTGGCCAGCCTGGGCCAGCCTGGGCCTCCCTCCAGAGCAGATGGCTTTGCTCTTTCCCTCTGGGTCCTCCCTCACTCCAGGCCCTTGAAGCAGAAGAGACCTTTCTAGAATACGTCATCTCACCGGAGCCCTAAATGTCGAATTTAAATTCATACTTTGTACCACCTTTGATTTCAAAGCGGATTACACCTCTCAGTGAAAGGCGGGCGGGCGCGTGGGGCCTGCGCAGCCTCTTGGGTCTCCGCTGGGCTCTAAGCATTGTTAACTCCTTCCAATTCATTAGGTCTAATCCCAGCAGCGCTGAGTAAGGGGCCCTGAGCCACCCCGCGCTCAGGCCATATGTGCCCATTGTGTCACTCCCTGGCTAATCCAGCACTTGAAAGGGGCTGTGGCCACCAGATCCTGATGTGATCGCCTCCTGGCCTGCAGTGAGGGGGCAGGGCAGCCAAGGTCTGAGGAGGAACACTGCAAGGCACCCCTACAGATCCTTGGAGGGTAGGGCTGCAGAGACCACAGAGTGGGAAAGTTGAGGAGGCCAAAGGACAGACAGACATCACTCTGCGTGGTAATGCCTCTTCTCCCCCAGTGTACACTCCCATCCACACACCACCGCTCTCGCTAGTGTGCAACATGCCACAGGCTCATACCCTCACGCACTCACAGATACACTCACTCAGCTCAGGGCTCAGACACAGCCATGCCCTTATGTCCACAATGGCACATCCACACTGTACACCCAATGCCCTGCACCCACACATGCATTGCGCATCTATCTGCACACACTGGCATTCACACCCATGTGTCCTTCGTGTGGTCAGTATCACACCCCCAACAACATCCTTCCACACATCTCCATCAAGTTTCCATACACTCCACCGTGACACATTCTGGATGTGAAACAAAGCAAAATTCATCTTACTGATGCACAGGCAGAGAGAGAGGTGAGGAACCGGGGTCTCACAACTTTTTTTTTTAGAACTGTAACCTTTAGGCTCCCAGAAACCTAACGGTTTCTCACCAGGCCCCACCTCATAAGGGCTCCGCCCCCTTCCTAAAGCACCAAGCCAGGGAGTAAGCCTTTAACACATGGGTCTGTGGATGGCATTCCAGTTCCACACCACAGCAGCCTCACCATCATACTCGGGGTTTAGACTCAGGGAATCTCAGAGCCCTATGGCTGCATTCCACGTCAGATCAGGGGGCGCTCCAGCCAGGGGCTGATTGACCCACGACATCCTCTTGAGAGACCCCAGGTCTCCGTCCTGGATTCTGGAATGGGTAACACAGAGTTCCCTGGTCATTTTGCGGGTTTGACAGTGGGACTTCGACCCCTTCCTTCATGGAGCTCTCCTGGACTGAGCCAGACAGAAGAAAGAGAAGCCACTACGATCACTCTCAGAGGAGGGGAGAGGGGCTCACCGTCCAGGGAAGGGTCAACTTGAAGCCCATCTTCTTGCCTGACCTTGGTTATTCCCACCCTCCATACACAACACCTGTTCACAGTGCTGCTTCAGCCCACCAAGGGAGCCCAGGACTCCCAGAGCCACAAAGCCACTTGCTAATTAATTGTGCTAATTAGCAGGGATGAAGCTGAACATCTGGACCCTCTCACAGGGGAGTCTAGACCCTCAGTACTCACAGGTTGAGAACAGGTACCCAAAGGGACATCTCCATCCTTTTAGACCTGGGACACCTCCATCATTGCATAGTACCCCACACATATTCCGAGAACCCTAAAGGGTGATAAGAAGTCTGGTCAGGAGACTACCCTTAAACTATGCTCCTACAGAAGACTTCCCCCAGACTCTCTGCAATGAGAATGGAAAGGCAGAGTTGCTATGCCCAGGAAGGAAGGGACAGGAAGGCAGGAACCCCTGCTTCATACCTTTGCCCATCTTCTAACCACTCTCCCACTCACCGCTTACCGCCCTCATCCCTACTCACCGCTTTCTCTATGAGTGTTCCTCCAGGATCTCAAAGGCAAATGTCCTTACAAAGCAAGACCAGAAAGGCTCACTCCCATCATTAGTTCGTTCATTCAGCAAACTCGTTCTTGGGGCTCTGACTTTAGGCATTGCCCCGGGCACCGGGCATGCCGCTGTCACCAGAGTGTGGCATCTACATAAAATGAAATACTATCTGGCCATAAAAAGGAATGAAATTTTGATATATACTACAACATGGAATTTGAAATCTAGGTAAAATAAGTCAGACACAGAAGGACCGATATTGTGTGCTTTCGTTCCTATAAGGCACCTAGAGTGTCAGAATCAGAGCCAGGCTACAGAACAGGGCTACCGGGGACCTGGGGAGGACGGGGTGGGGAGTTATTGTTTAATGAGTGGGGGTTTATTTGGGAGACAGTGAAAAAGTATAGAACATGGATAGTGGTGACTGCCACACCATCGGGGGTGTTTGTTGTTTGGATTGGTTTTGTGAACAGAGTCTTTCTCTATAGCCAGACTGGTCTAGAACTTCCTTCGTAGCCCAGGCTGGCCATGAACTCCTGGCAATCCTCTTACCTCCTCCCAAGTGGATGTGAACTATTGTGCCCTGCTCTTTATCTTTAAATGACTTATTTTCTTCTCCTTCCTCTCCCTCCTCTTCCTCTTCTTCTTCTGCAGTACCGGGATTTGATCTCACAACCTCATGCATACCAGGCAAGCACTTAGCCAGTGAGCTATATTTCCAACCTGCAAATGTGCTTAATGTCACTGAATTGTACAGCTATTGAAATGGTAAGCAAGCCTGTCTCACCACAGTGGAAACCAAAGAGCAAACAGCATCCCACACCCTTACGGAGAATGGGTCCCAATGGAAGGAGAAACAGTAAACAATAAATGCACACGCACGAAAGCCGCTGTCGGACCAGGTCCGTGAGGCTTGGCCAGGGACAAGCATTCCCTGTAGAAGGAACACTATGCAGAGGCTCTGAGGTTGGAGTACAGGATGCTGGGGGTGGGGATGGTAAAGAGGAGAGGGTGGGGAGAAGGTGGCAGAGAAGGAGGCCCATCAGAAAGTCTCTGTGCACCTCACCTAGCACAGGCCTCACAGCACCCAGCATCTATCCACCAACACTTACCAAGTACCTCCATCTTCTCCCCTAGCTATCCCTTAGGGCTCAAGGGGCACCCCTGCTGTGCTACTTACCATCCTATCTGCACAACCCCAGGACCACCCCTCATATCTCCATACCAGCTGCCTCTGCACCCCTTCCTCATCATTAGTCACCCTCTTGAAATCCCACCCCTCTCCAAGCTTCCCCACAACAGCCAGACATGCCACCCTTGTGATGGCTACTATTGTCAACTTTACAGGGTCTAGAATCACCGTAGAGACGAGCCTCCGGGTGTGTCTGGGAAGGAAGAGACAGACTATGTTAATTGAGGTCGGAAGATGTGCTCTAAATGTGGATGGTACCACACCCTGGGCTGAGGTCCTGGGTTGAATATAAAGGAGAACGTGAACTGAGCCTCAGCACCCATCTCTCTGCTTCCTGACTCCAGCTGCCTCTAGCTGGTGCCATCACGACTTCCCTGCCATGATGGCCTGTGCCCTCCAGCTGCAAACCAAAACGAACCCTTCCTTGGACAGCTCTTCTGTGGCCCACCCACTTTTGGGGTTCTGCAACCCAGAATCGCAGCCAGTTATGACTGTCCCCTCATCTGCTTCCTTTAAAACCTGTCTGTTACATGGGCTGTTGGGAGGACTGGAACCTTGGTCATGGGGGAGCCTGGTGACATGATGCTTGGGGAGAGACTCCCCAGGGATACTTACCTTTTCTCCCTTTTTTCCAGGCCTTGCAGGCTCATCAGAGGGGGCAGACTGGCGGTTCTGAGGTGGAAAACAGTCCCATCTAAAAAGTTAGGCCACGTGTGGAAGAAGAAACTGGAGAGGTGGGCATTTCTTGAGCAGCTATCATATAAAAAGTCACCGCCTTTCACCCTTGCTGCACTCTCCTGTGAGGTCATTCCTACCCTGTGTACCATGTGTCTCAGCTCCCATGGGTGAAGGTATTTCCCACCTGACTTTCTTGCTGTTGGGACTCTTCTTGCCTGTTTGCCTCTGGTGCCCTGGAAGAATGAGGGGCTGGCAGCTTTGTTTCTGTTTTCCAGGCCAGGCAACGAGAATGGGAGAAAAGTACCTTGCCCAGGGCCACGCTGCAGAGAGGGTGACTGTTGGACTGGTCTGTGTAGCACCAGGGTCACAGGGGCACTTCCAGTCTCTCCGTGGTCTAGCAGCATGAGCACCAATGTCACCACTGTCCTTAACTACTTGCTATGTACCCTACCCCCAGCCAAGACGGTCACACCCATGATTCCATTTCATCTTCCTGGCTTGCTGGGAGCTGGTTCTATTACCAGCCCTACTTTATAGGTGAGAATACTGAGACCCAGGAAGGCACAGTGCCCAGCCACAGTCACATGGCTGCCAAGAGGCCAGGTCAAGTTCAGAATCCGTTCTTCCCACTTGCCAAGCTTATGTCTGTCTACTGCCCTACTCTGCAGACTTTAAGACTGGCATGAGCCACCCACCACTCCCGAGCACCAGTTTTCACAGTCTGGGATTTGAGACTCATCGATTGATTATTGATGGATGAATCTGCAGTCTGGCTCTGGTATCACTCAGTCAGGCCCCGGGCAAGGGCAGGGATAGGAATGAGGTGGGGGTTTTCCAACCCCAGAAAAGGCCCTCAGGCTGTGCCTGTCCCCAGATTCTGGCTTCTGGCGTCCACCACTGTCAACTTCACCGCCCCTGGATTTAAAGTCACAGTGACAATTAATCACCTGATGACATGGAGGGCAGGCTGCAGAGGAGTTAATTAATTAGGGAAATTTCTCCCAGTCCTTTGAAGGTGAAATGTGTGGGGAGGGGATAGGACCAGGGACAGTTATTAGTCAAGCTGAACAGGCTGACTCCGAGAGAAGACTCAAGAAGTATGCAGGGCAGTTTAGGAAGGATGGAGACCTCACCAGGGTATATCTCAGAGCACACCCAAGGCCGCTTTCCTGAGCCCTGGCCCTGGCCTCCCTACTTCACTATGGCTGGGCCTCACCTAGACAGAGGCCTCTGTGAGCCCAATGGAATCAGAAGGGCAAAGCTGGCACCTGCAGCCCCTCCCCAGATAAAGGCAGTCAGTCATAGCGGATGCTTTCCAGCTCCATGGCAATGGTGTCGTGTCTGCACAGCTCCAACTCTTCAGGGATGCAGATGAGAAGGAACTCTATTGGAGTCGTGCAGACTTAAGGAAGGAAAATGATGGTGGAGAAGTGGGTACCTCTGGCTTCCTCAATTCCCCGTCTTCTGCCGTTGTGGCCCTGGGTGGAGGTTGAGGAAGGGGTAATTTTGGGCTTCCTGGGACTCCAAGTGATCTGCCAGACAAGGCAGCAATCACAGAGGCCATCAGGGAGCTGTCGGTTCTCAGCCGTATATGGAACAGGCTGGCAACTTGGTCATGAGAGTGTGGGAACCAGGAAACCCCTCCCGCTGGACCCCATCTGGAAGGTTCCCATCCATCCAAATGTATCCAACCTGCAGCCCACAGTGTGCGTGTGGGTAGCTACAAGTACAGCCTGACACAAAATCATGAACTTGCTTCTTTTTTTTTATAATTCAATTGCATGGTTCTTGAGTAAGGATTTATAGATGACAACATTGTATCACAGTATCAAAAGGTTAGACTCCTCTCATTGTTTCCTGCAACATCCACACATGGGAGAAAAATCCCATGGACAGCACAAAGGGCCAGCCAGGGATCAGAAAGGTGCAGGAGGTGGTGTCCTCCTGAAGAAAGAAAGCTGTCATTTCAGAGGGCTTATTGTATAGCCTGAGCAAAGGAACAGAGCTGGCACCTGGCTCAGAACACCTGGAGAAGGGTGAAATGCTGAGCAGGCAACCACAGTGTGGAGTGAATGGTGAGGGGACCTGGGGAGGGCTAGATGAGACCAGAGAACAGAGGTGTGGTGGTAGCAGAAGGCCTTAAAGGGGGGTGGGGCTGGCCCTTGCTCTCACCCAGTGGGCTGTCCTCTGGGATTTGTATCCTGGACTGTCATGACTGGAAACCTCTGGGCTTTTGGAAAGGCACCGTGGCAGCTGGGAATCATGGATTTCCTGGGGGTAGATGGGAAACTAGTGAAGAGGCATTTTTTATGGTATGAGAGAGATCAAAGTGTCCTCAAAACACGGAGCAAAGGACAAGGGGATGCTGGACACTCTGGACATGGCACTGGACACACCCCACTCATCTGCTCTTTTCCATCTCCTGAATTCCTGGGTGACTTGGGGCTGATAAAGCCCAGGTGAGCAGATCCGGAATCCCACCACTAGCCGCCGTGTACTCCTCCCCCCACACCACCCTTCGAAATCTCCTCCCCTAAGGAAGGTCAGCAGTCTGGGTACACTGCTGTGCTCAACCCAGGGAACCTTAGGGGGAAACTGTGAGAAGCAGTGCACAGCCTGCACACACACACACACACACACACACACACTTGCGCTTCCCCATCCCCGCCCCCATCAGTCATTTGTACTACAGGAAGAGAACCTAATCCCAAATCTGAAAAACTATGTGATAGAGGCTTTACAGTATTAGAAGGCAAACAGTGGCAGGTGTAATTAGGAGAAAAATTTGTCCTGCTCTCGACTTGGGGGAGAGAAGGGAAGATCTGGCATTGCAATCTCCCCGTGTTTACCCAGCGTGCGCACGCACGCCGGGGAGCGGGCGCTGGCCACCGGCAGATTAATATTTGATGCAAGGAAGAGAAACGCATGCTGTTCATGTTTATTTAGGATATTGTGAAATACAGTGAAATTTGCAATTTTATTGGATTTGGGGGGGACGGTGTTTTGGAGAAGTCTTAAGCCGCATGGTAGGACACGCGCATCTCTCTGGAGCATAGCGGCACCAGCTTTGGCGTTGAGTCCCCGCCACCCCCCTTCCTAAATCCAAACTTCTAGTTCTTATTCCCCTCCTGAAATGAGAGAGGATTGGCCCCAGGGGTATCGGGGGGAATAAGACAGAAATCTCAGCTGGGCCTCTTAATTTGGAGTTTAGTGGCATGTGGCTGGCACAGAGAGCGGCCATCTCTGGGGGTTCTTGTCAATTATGCCAGGGCTGGAAGCCAAAGTTGAGCAGCTTGAGGCACCAGTGACCCTGGCTGGGCTTTCGGGGTAAGGTGGAGTGGGGGAGTGGGGAGAGAGGAGAGGAATGTGGAATAAAGCAGTTTTCTTTGTAGCTAAGAAACTGATTGGTGGAAAGAACCTTAGAAGGCACAGGTTACCAGCCAGGACAAGCTTCTCCCATCTCCTCTCCCCCCAGAGCCAGCCAGTCTGCACTTCCATAGTGGGCAGACTCTTCACCCTGCCCCAATCAGACACTGACTGGTGGAAAACTCCTTACATTTTCCAGGCTGCATAGACTGGATGGAGAGGGGACAAGGATCAGGTCAAACCGTAGGCTCACAGGTCTGCCCAAAGAAAGGATCTAGATAGGAAGATAAAGGATAGGCCCGCAATCCCAGCACAAGGGAGGCTGAGGTAGGAGGGTCACTTCAAGTTCCAGGCCAGCCTAGTCTGTAAAATGAGGCCCTGTCTCAGAAAAATGAAAAAAAAAAAAAAAAAGAGCCTACAAAATGGCTTAGTGGATAAGGTGCCTGCTGACAAGCCTGAGGACCTGAGTTCAATACCTGGGCCCTACGTATTCAAGGAGAGCCGTGACTCACAGAAGCTGTCCCCTGACTTCCACACTTGCACTGTGGAACAGATGCTTGAAAATAAATAAACACACTACATAGACATTTTTAAAATAAACAAGCCCAATAGTTTATAGATAAAAGATGTAAGGTAGATACTTCCACGCACACTGTATTTGAGGGACTGCATAAACATTGGTTACTGTAGTGTGTCTAGATCTAGGAACTTGGTGCCTACAAACCCGAGGGGTCCGGGGATCGAGAGTTGATTTCCACTGATCATAACTTGTGCAATTTGAGTTTTTTCTCATGTCCATGTACTGTTCTTCCAGTGATGATGGTCCTAAGGGTTGAACCCAGAGCCTTAAACAAGCCTGGGAAATACTCTAGCATCGAGCTGTATTGTCAGGCCAGCCCTCTTTTTGCACTTTATTTTGAGACAGGGTCTCACTAGGTTGTAGCAGCTGACCTTGAGCTCATTTCATAGTCCAGGCTTTGACCTTTTGATCCTCCGGGTCAGCTTCCTAAGTAACGGGACTACATGTGTGCACCACCATGCCAGCCACTACACCTGGCTTCACTTGCTTTGGTTATTTTCTTTTTAAGATCGGGTCTTGTTACATAGCCTAGCTGGGTTTTAAACTCTGGTTCCTCCTGCCTCCATCTCCTGAGAGCTGGAGTTACAAGGATGTGCCACCGTACCCAGACTGTTTCCTTTTTAAAAAGAAAATGTTTTCTAGCCAAAGAACAGGTTAAGATAAAGAGGAAGAAGCCAGGCAGTGGTGGCGCACACCTTTAATCCCAGCACTCGGGAGGCGGAACCAGGTTGATCTCTGTAAATTCAGGCCAGCCTGGTCTACAGATAGAGATCCAGGACAGGCACCAAAACTACGCAGTGAAACCCTGTCTCAAAAAAACAAAAAACAAAAAACAAAAAACAAAAAAAACAGGTAAAGAAGAAGAGGTTTGGCATGAAAAAACAATAGGATGAGAACTATGGGGGCTGGTGGGGAAAGACACAAAGGGCCAGAAACACAGGTGAGGAGAATTCACACCCCCTGCCTCCTCACATGTGCACTCCTCACATGTACACCTTCATGTGCACAGAGGAATCCTATGGATCTATAAACTGAGCCAAGCTCTCCTTAGAGCTCCTGCCCACTTCCTTACTGCCTAATTCTACTCAAGGAAGAGCTTGAAGTAGAAAGCATACAGGAACCCTCCTTGCTAGCTCACTCTAGATCATGCTTAGCTTTCTTAGACATCCCAGGACCACCTGCCTAGGGGATGGTTCCTCCCACAGTGGGCTGAACCCTCCTACATCAATTAACAATCAAGACACACATACACACAGACATGCCTACAGGTCAACCTGATCTGGGAAGGCCCTCTACTGAGACTCCCTTTTCAGATGATTCTAAGCTGTGTCAAGTCAACAAATAAAGCTGACTAGGACAGGTTCGTGTCTGTATATGTATGTGTGAGCAATGGAGAACATTTATACTCACAACACCCTGAGGCATGGGTACCTAACACATGCTCCCCACCCCTGCCCCAGCCCTTGGCACACTGACTCATCTACTATATTTGCTCATAAATCTGTCTACTTCCCTCAACTGTGAGTAGAGATTTTTTTCTTTTTTTTTTAAAACTTCAATATTGCCAAGCATAACCCATGGCATACAATAGGTGCTCACTCAGTCAATGTTCGCTGGACTGAACTGACTTGAGTTTCCTGATGTGTCTTGACAAATAGGGGAGGTAAGGAATCTCAATGCTCATAGAGGGTCCATGCATATGTGTCTGGGGTGAGTCTCTTTATTTATGTGTCTGTGCATGTCAACGCGCCCTGGCATAAACTAATTCCAGCCACAGGAAAGGAATGTGCGTGCGTGTGTGCGTGTGTGTGTGTGTGTGTGTGTGTGTGTGTGTGTGTGTGTGCACACAACAGCTCCAGCCACCCTTCCATGCATGCTCACAGCCCAGCGACTCCCAGCTTCAGCTCAGTCAGGTTTCTTCCCTGGAAACCTGGAGCCGCTAAAATTAGTATGAAAATGGTCATGTTCGGTTAAAAGGAAGGGGGGTGGGCAGAGATGAGGGTGCCCATGAGTGCTATTTTATTTCTCAGTGAGAGGATAAAGTGATTTTTCCTACATAATTTTTGATGTAGAGGCTAAATTAGGCCGGAGAAGAGGGACAGAGCAACTTTCGCCCTTATTAGTATTCTGGCCGCGTGGGCCCAGCCACGGCAGTTATGTATTTTTGCAAGTATGCATATAATTTATTGTGGAGAACACAATTTACATGGTAGTCGATGCCTGTTTTATAGCCTCACAAATAGATGTATGAACTCAAGCATATAATGGCCCAACCAGCAGGCGCAAATACGTTCTAAATCTTCTAAATGTGCTTCACAAAAATGTAACTGAGGAATATAAAACAGATCAATTCTTGCATGTTATATATTGGTTTTTGATTTACAAATCTAATCTGGGACATTTCTTCAGAAATGAGGGGACTTCCCCGCCCCCCTTCCTTCCCCTCCTCTTTTTCCACCAACTTCTCTGGCACAGACCTTGTCTGTTGGTCAGGTCTGTAGGTCGACCACCTCCAGGACATGCACAGGTGACCGTGTGTGTGGGGCACACACCCTGCCCAGCTGTCCATGTGTACACATGTCTGCATGCTCAGAGGCTCCAGACCTTGGGTGCAAGGGACAGAGTGGATATCCTTCCTTGGGGTGATCTTTCTCATTGGAGGCTGAACATTTGTAGGGAGGCACTATTGTGGGGACCCAGTAGGGACATGGTCATCTCTCAGATTCAGCTCCTTTGGGATTCCACCCAAAGGGCCTAGGACTCAAGACTGGCTTCCTGTTCAACTATAAATGGAAAAGAAATGGACATTTGTTGAGTTGCCTTTTTAATTCTGCATCTAAGATATTTTTATCAGTTTATCTTCACGTATGTTGATTCTTATTATAAAATACCCACCCTGTCATTAAGCAAATAATGGACACATAAACTGTGGTGAGCAAATGGAATACAATACAGCAAAGCCAATGAGCCAATGTTTGCTCCATGAAACAACGTGGAGGAATCTCACACAACAAGGTGACATGGGGATGGGACGCAGGGCAGGAGGAAAGTGCCTTCCCAACACACATAAGCTCCTGGGTTTGGTACACAGATTTTTTTTTTCAATGAGGACTGACAAGATGGCTCAGTGGGTAAAGACACCTGCCTGCCATCAAGCCTGACAATCTAAGTTCAAACCAGGGTGGAAGGAGAGAACCAACTCCTGCAAGCTGTCCTTTACACAGGCGCTGGGCTATGCACTCACATGAGCACATAATAAATAAATGAATTAAACAGATATAAATAAAAAAGAGATGTTATTGGGACTGGAGACATGGCTCAGCAGTTAAGAGCACTTGTTGCTCTTGCAAAGGACCTGGATTGATTCCCAGCACCCACATGGCAGCTCATACAACTGTCTGTTACTCCAATTCAGGGGATCCAACATCCTCTACTGACCTCCATGGGCACGAAGCACACCTGTGGTACATATGCATACACAGAGGCAAAACATTCATACACATAAAATAAAATAAATATTTTTAAATGAGATGTTATTTAAAAAATGAAATGAAAAAAGGAAGAAATGTAAGAAGCCAGACCCCACAGAGGGCTTGCCATATGGTACCTGCTAAGACAAAGTCTAAAGAGAAGTGAGTGCCGTCAAAACACAGTGTGTGTATATATGAAGATGTAATGATGAAATGCATTATTATATATAATCAATACAGAGCCCTAAAGCACGATGGCTCATTTGCTATTCAGAGGTGTTCCTTGCTAGTCTAGAGAAATGCTGTTGTTCGACTTTCAGAGAACCAGCATTATGTTTGGCCGATTTTTGTAGAGATTCTCTTTTTTCTTCCTCACAGTGTTGGGGCTAGACCTCAGGGTCTTGTGCACACTGGGCAGCTGTTCTGCCATGGAGCTGTGTCCCCAGTCCTACCTTATTTGTTTTCTGTTTCATTTGCCTCCTTCTTTTGTTTATTTTTGTATTTTGTTTTGTTTTGTTTTTTCTTGCTTTGGGCTTAGTTCACTCTTTCTCTTGTAGGGTGGAAGGTTGGGACTGACTTGACATCTGGTTTGATGTGGACACTTGTAGCTATAAGTGTCCCTCTGAGGGCTGCTTTGGCTGCACCCACAGGCCCCACAGGCCCCACAGGCTCTGTTTCACTCTCATTCATCATGTGCATTTTATCATGCCTCTTGCAATTGGTTGTTTGGCCTACTGGTTTTGTGTTGTTTACTTTCCACATATTTATAACTTTTCCAAATTTCTTTCTGCTTTTGATTTCTGATTTCATTTTACACTGTCATCAGAGACTTTGACTTACGTGATTTCAATGTTTTTAAATTCATTAGCATCTAATTTGCAGCCTAAGACACAATCTGTCCTGGAGAATGATCCATTTACACTTGGGAAGGTGTGTTCTGTTGGTGTTTGGAGGAATCAATTACTAGACTACTAGTATTTTCTAAGCAAATCTTCCTTCCTTCCATTCTCATTCTTTCTTTCTGTCTGTCTGTCTGTCTGTCTGTCTGTCTGTCTGTCTCTCTCTCTCTCTCTCTCTCTCTCTCTTCTTTAGTTGGCCCCCAACTCCTTATATTGTTTAGAATGACCTTGAGTTTAAAATTTTTTTAATTATTTATGTGTGTTTGGAGGGCTATATGCATGTGGAATGGCAGGTGCCTACCTGTGTGCCTAGGGGCAAAAGAAGACATCAAGTGTCCTCTTCTACCAGTCTCTACCTATTCCTTTGAAGCAGGGTCTCTCCCTGAATCTGGAGCTCAAATTCTCATCCAGGCTGGAAGTCAAGCAAGCCGCAGAAATCCTCCTGTCTCTGCCTCATTCAGAGCCAGGGTTATAGGCATTTGCAGGGATGCCCAGCTTGTTGCATGGGTGCTGGGATCTGAGCTCCACCCTCAGGATTGTGGAGCAAGCACTCTTAACCACCAAGCCATCTCTTTAGCACCTGACCTTGAACTTCTGATCTCCCTGCTCCTACTCCATGAGTGCTGAAATTACAAGCATGTACCACCATGCTGGTGGAACTCAGGGCCTCCTGCATGCCAGGCAAGCACTCTGCCAACTGAACTACATATGCACCTCTTACATCACCATTAGAAGAGGCTGTGTTAGATCTAGCCAGCCCCACGTGTTGCTCACATCCTTTTTTTTTTTTTTTTTTTTTTTTTTTTTTTCTGTGATGATCCTCAGCCTTGGTGTTTGGCCTTTACATTAATGGAGTTCTGTATCTCAACTGATTGGCATTTATAATTTAGAAGTCACATCCCCAATTTCAGGGCCTCCAATTCAGGGCATGGGTGGGCAGCTGGGCCATCCTGATCTGTTCTCCAATGGAGGATAGCATGGTACCCTCACCCCTGACCAGGGTCTCAAACTCAGTGTAATGTCCTATCAGCTTCAAGTACGCCCCCCACACACACACACACAACCTTCCCCGGGGATCTTGCCCTGGGGGTGAGCTGAGCCCATAGCATCACTTCTAACCCTCTGGTCTTAAGCAAATGTGTATTATTGACAAGGACCAATGCCTCAGACCCATGGGAATTGCCAAATCTTCCTCTGGTCCATGTTGAAATGTTGACAGAGTACAGAAAGTATCGACTTTGGTTTCCTCCGTCTGGATGCTTACAGTCTAAAGCTGCCTGCCTATGAGACCTTCCACAGAGGCTCCTCCTCCTCCATGCGCTGCATGCAATAAACGCTCTGAGGGTCCCATCAGAGCAAACAGGGCCCACTTGATACCAACTTTCCTGTATGTTGTCTATGCGCTTGTCCATTCTTCATGCCCTTACCACCCCAGTCAGGTTTACAGGACCAAGCCGTACCGGATGTAGCATTTCCATTTGTCGTGTGGGTTGGTGATGAGCAGAGACAGGAAGGGTCATTCTGATATTTATGCTCCCACCCCAGCTTCACTAACTCTGACTGAGCTGTGTGACTGCAGACAATTCCCTTTCCCTCTCTGAACTTCAGTTTCTTCACACACAAAAGAGGAAACCCTCACAGTTATTGTCAGCACTTCCTGAGTCCCTACTACAGACCCAATACTGCCCTGCTAGAACGTCATTCGACCCTCCCAAACAGCCTTGGAAGAAGTAAGCACCTGTGACAAAGAGGGAAACTGAGGCCAGTTAAGTGAAAGACAAAACAAAACAAAAAAGTGAAAACCTACCCCAGACCCCAGGCATTCAACAACCATCACTCCCACGGCCCTGAACCTGTAGCCCAGAAAACGACCTCTGGCGTGTGGCCCTCCACTCTCCCTGCGTGTGCTTCTCTGCATTCACATATTTAGCGAAGGGGCAGGAAGAGGCGAGGGTGGACTGAGTCCCAGATGATGGTGGTCACTGAGGTTCCATCAGTTTGCTGGGGGAGGGGGTGCCAGGTTCGGGCCAAGGTATCTCCAGATGAAATTGCCTGATAACCTGAGGATCGCTTGCATGGGCCTCATCAAAGGGGGGGGGGCAGAAGAAACAATACGGACAAAATGGGAAAGGCTTGCTCCTGGGCTGGGTGGTGGGGTCTCTGGCGTTTGTTCAGGTCTCTCTCTAGTAGTTAAGGTTTAAAAAGTTTCGAAATAAAATATAAATATTTTTCATTTATTCTCCAGTATCCTGACTCCTGGGTGTTTCTGTCCCTCAGTGTTCCCAGGACGAAAAGGGCTCAGGCCTCTAGGTGAAGATGGCTGTATTGTCTGGAATGGAGTAAGGCTGCGTGGCCGCATGCGTTTCTTTCTTGGCCTAGGTGCCTTCCGGCAAAGAGACTTACTGTCCCCTCTAGTGTCTAGAAACGGAGACACCATTTTCTTTGACTTTGCAGAGCCTTTCTGAAAGGACGAGGAGGAAAGGGAGGGCTTTGCTTTAAATAATAGACAGACAGACAGATAGACATAGTGGGGGGGGGCGGGGCGGGGGGGCGTGCTCAGTTCCCTTCCCACATTAAAAAATATGCCCCAGCTGGAGGTCTCTACCTGCCAGGAAGAGCAGGCTCATGCTGGACTTCTAGGCCTATAGTCACAGCCAGCATCCCCATGGCAACAAGCTAGTTAGAGGGTCCTCAGCACAGCCCCCTGGGGCCACTTATCTGCACCTCCCAGGAGGGCAGCGTTAATGGCCCTGTCCTCCTCCCTGTTGCAGCCCCCAGGCCTCCTGGGGACTCCTATCCACACACCCCCACCAGACATTCTCCAGAACTCAGGGGACAAAGGCCCACCCCCCGGCCAAAACACATCTCTCACATACACACATCTTTTATAAACTGCTCTCACACATACCTCCCTCTCCACTTCCTCCCCCCCACCCCGTACACGTGTACACACACACACACACACACACACACACACACACACACACATACACACACACAATGTCTCCCATTGGAAGCCAGTACTGTAGCTGAGCTCTGGAGATGTCTGTTTGGGAGTGGGGTAATATAGTACTGGTCTCTTGTCCCTGGGTGATTGTGGGAGTCAAATGAATGAACAAGGCATTTAGTACAGTGTTTGGCACGTCTCGATATTGCTGTAGCTATCAGGGGAGGAGGAACAGCCACTGCTGTTGGCCACCACCAGTATCAAGTGTTTACTGTGTGCCCAGCTCTTAAAAAAAAAAATAAGGTTATTTATTTTTATTTTTATATCTGGATGTTTTGCCTGCATGTATGTCTGTGTAACACATGAGTGCCCGCATGGTACCTATGGAGATCAGAAGAGAGCATCAGATCCCCTGCAACTGGAGTTATAGATGGTTGTGAGCTGCCATGTGGGTGCTGGGAACTGAACCCAGGTCCCCTGCAACAGCAGCCAGTGTTCTTAACTGCAGAGCCCTCTCTCAGGCCCAGTGCCCAGCTCTTTTAAGGCATGTGCTTGGTTATGGGGGGGGCGGAGATTGGAGCTTTCTGATTCACTAGCTGTTGAGGGCTCAGCCTGTAAAGGTGCCTGCTGCCAAGCCAGGACCTGAGTTTGAGCCCCAGAATCCACACAGTGGAGAGAACCCACTCTTACAAGTTGTCCTCTAACCCCCACACATGCAGTCATACACACACACACACACACACACACACACACACACACACACACACGCTCTCTCTCTATATATATATAAAATATATATACACACATATATACATATATACATACACTATATATATAAAGTATTTTTTTTAATTCACAGTAATTCCAGGATGTTGTGAATAATCTCTCACTCTGCAAAGCCTGCACCTTGCCCTGCCCCTCTCCACAGGCTCCATTTGTCTCCACCCGCACAGTGGACTGCTGTAGAGGGCCAGGGTAGAATCTGGGTGTGATGCCTCGATGTGATGCCTCTGACTTTCACCATCACAACCACCTGCTTCCCAAGCACCCTCAGGCAGCCTTCGGCACATCCTCTGGATCTCAGGCTCATGCTTTGCTCCCCTTGCCCGCCGCCACCCCCCCCCGCCTCCCCGACCCCCAAGGACTTAAAAACACATCCCTGCTAGACTTGCAGCCCAGATATACTGATGTAGTGAGATTGAGGTACAGCCGATGTGGAGATGCCAGGGGATCCCAATGTGCCTAGTTTATGAGGTTCTGGAGACCCAATACCATGTTTTGTTTTGTTTTGTTTTGTTTTGTTTTGTTTTTTGGTGTTTTTTTTTTTTTTTTTTTGGTTTTTCGAGACAGGGTTTCTCTGTGTAGCTTTGCGTCTTTTTCCTGGAACTCACTTGGTAGCTCATGCTGGCCTTGAACTCACAGAGATCCGCCTGCCTCTGCCTCCCGAGTGCTGGGATTAAAGGCGTGCACCACCAACACCCGGCCCAATACCATGTTTTGTGTATACTAGACAAACCTTCTAACTGAGCACTTGGGGTGGAGGCCAAGGCAGATCTCTGTGAGTCTGAGGTTAGCCTGCTGGACATAGAGCAGTGGTTCTCAACCTGTGTGTTGAGACCTCTTTGGGGGTCACATATCAGATATTTACATTACAATTCATAACAGTAGCAAAATTACAATTGTGAAGCAGCAATAAAATAATTTTATGGTTGGGAGGAACTGTATTAGAGGGTCGTAGCATTAGGAAGGTTGAGAACCACTGACAGAGAAAGTTCCCCCTAAAGCTACATAATGAGACTTTGTTTAAGAAAATAATAAATTAAAAAAAAAACCTGAGGAAGAATAGCTAGGTTAACTAGGTTGGCTAGCATCTAGGTGGCGTGTGCCAGTGAGACCTCCCTGGGCGGAGATGCAGGACTGGATGGTGTCTTGTTCTGTAAGGTTGCCAAAACTCTTGCAGGGGGACCAGGACATGGAGAAAGGGCTGTATGGTGGCGTTGGATGGTGGCACTGGATGGCGGCGCTGTGGTTGGACAGAAGTATCAACCAAAAAGGCTCAAGGTTAAAGGTCATCTGCCAGACTTTGGAGAAAGGTAATTGGACTAGCACTGACAGCTTCATGGGGATGAGGAAGCCTGTGATTGTGTGCAGCGGGGGCTGCCCTAGGAAGGCGCATCTCGTCCTCGGGCTCCACTACTCACTCTCTGCACCAGTCCACCGCGAGAGAACCTGCGCTCCCAGCCTGTATTCGGCCTCACTACATGTGGGCCCAGAAGCAATGGACCATGTGACCATGGACTGAAGCCCCTAGAACTGGAAGCTAAAATAGGCATCCCAAGAGCCTTGGCTACACTCGCAAAGACTGTTCTCCTACGAGGTTCCATTCACAGGCACTGTGTTTTGAACATACCTTTGAATAACAACCATTCAACTCATTACTAGGATTTCTTGGGTCAGCCCTGGGTATGACCCTCCCTGGGACAGACGGCTTTTGGCACAGCCAGACTGAAGTGTGCCTTCCTCAGCCATCTCCCCCTCTGCAGGTGAGCACACTCAGATCCTACACTAGCTGCTGGCCAGCAGGGGCCAAGGCAGAAGTGTATGAGAATGCTGGGTCCTGCAGGGATCCGAGCAGCCCTGTGGGCTTCGCCAGGCAGCAGTCACCGTGCTGGAGCTGAGTTTCTGTTTCAGAAGCCCTTGGTGTCCCCAAGGGGGCCATGCCTGCATCCCTGAAGGCCTGGGGCCTGCCTGGCAGATGTTGATAATGATGCTGAGATGATGCAGATTTAGGGGGAGGAATGGAGGAGAAGGTTCTGGTCCGAGGGCCTGGCTGGACCCGGGAGACTTCCTGTATACCTAAGGTCTCAGGCTGGGTCCTCGTCAAAGTCGTCCCCCTGTCTGACAGCATAGGCTGGGTATTTAACCAGCTCATGTCCAGGAGGGAGCTCAGCACCCTGTAGGTACCCTGCACCTTGCCAACTAAACACAGAAAGGAACACTAGGGAAGCCTAAGGGAGGGCTCCAGGCAACTGGGGGTGAGGACCACTCTCTAGTAATATCATGCCACCATCAGTGATGGATCATAAGTACCACCATCACACACTCACATGCATAAACACACAGGTACACACATGAACACATACACACACACATACATACATGTACACATGCATACACCCCTCAAGGATTTGAGACAGCTTGAAAAACACACAACATGGCAAAATAAAAGTTTCATAAGCGGAAGTAAACTAGAGACAAAGGGAAACGTAGGTAGAGATACCAACACTGGCATCGTGCATTGAATACCTACTGTGTGCAGGACACAGACTGGTAAAGGCAGAAAGCCTGGTGAGAGGCTGGTCCCCTTAGGATCTCAGAGTTCCTGATTTGGAAAAGATCCTACAGGTGTCTGAACTCTCCTACACAAAGCAGGGTGCTGCTCTCTGTTTCATTCATTCACCCATTCATTTGTTCATCTATTTAGCAGATCCTTGTTGGTGATCTACCACGTGTAGCTGGTAAGCACTGATGAGAGCCAATATTTGCCCTTGGACGCCACTTCCAGCTATGACCCTGTCAGGCAGTGAGGCACAGTTCAGGGGCTGCAGCCTAGGTCCTGTCTGGGTTTTCTGGAACAGGAAAGGCATCCATATTCACTTAGCATTCTTTTTAAAAATATTTTTATTATTATTATGTACATGCATATGTCTGCATTTGAGTGAGGAGGGAGGGATGTCAAATCCCCTGGAGCTAGAGTTACAGGCCGTTGTGAGGTGCCAGATGTGGTGCTGGGAGTTGAACTTGGGTCCTCTGGAAGAACAGTATGTGCTCTTAACCACTGAGCCATCCCTCCAACCCTCGCTCAGCCTTCTAACAGACTCTTTCCCATACTGTTTTATGAAGGAATCCAGGAAGTGTTGTGTGATCGTAGACTAAACACCAGTTTCTCTATTCCTTCGAAGCCTTACTTGTGAGTTGGGGGTGGCAAAGATTTGAAGGACCTAATGTGTGAAGGTTGGTTTCCTAGTTGTTTGTTTTGTTTTTCAAGACAGGGTTTCTCTGTGTAGCCCTGACTGTCCTGGAACTCACTCCGCAGACCAGAATAGCCTCGAACTCAGAGATCTGCCTCCCTTCATGTGCTGGGATTAAAGGCGTGCACCACTGCCTCCTGACTGGTTTCTTAGTTTTGACAAAGATACCATGACAGCACAAGAAGTAACAAGTGGGGAGACGGGAGTTCTCACTGCTTTTGTAACGTTCCTGAATTCTAAGATCATTCTAAGGTAAAACTTTTTTTAAAAAATGAAAGGGCTGCCTCATAACTTTGCTATGAGGAACAGCCATGTGACAGGTATTGCAATTATGATTTAATCTTGATTTAAAACTGGACTGTTTTTCCTGATTTTGTTTGGATTTGAGAGGGTCTTACTATGTAGCCCAGGCTGGTCTTGACTTCATAGTCAAAAATATTTTGAAAGGAAAAAAATAAAAAACTAAGGACATTGTAAAGGAGGTTTTTATTCCTATGGATTTTCAGATCAGCCTCTGAGAAGTCCAGTGACTTGCTTGTGGTCATATGGATTGAAATAGCCAGCACCTGGATTTGAACACAGGCCTGAAATGCTCCAAAGGCCACCATCTTTTCACTACACAAGGCTTGCTCCAGTCTCTCACCCTTCCCCTAACCCTCTCTTTGTGCCCCTCTTACTGACTGATCTTCTAACCTTCCCCCATGTATGCCACATTAGGCTCTTAGTACCTTTGATGACATAGAATTGTCACCAGGAACAGTGCTTAGAGTAAGGAACTAGCCACCATAATGAGAAGTGACCAAATATGCTTTCCCGCGGAACCCATGGTAGATCTTCACCTCTGCCCGAGCACATGGGACCACAGGAAGTCATTTCTATCCTGGACTCCAGCAGCCACCAGGTGCATCCAGAGGAGCCATCCTGTGCTGAGGCCAAAGACCCTTGGTGCCTCCCACAGCTCAGCCAGGAATGCTTTGCTCGGGCCTCAGTCCAAAGCCAAGTGGATGTCTCTTTCCCATACCATCCTGAGTTGTCCCGCATCATCTGGCTCTTGTCTACTCACCAGCAGCCTTCTTTAAGTGAGGAGCTCAGAACTGACCAGGGCTCTGCTGAGGCCCCTTGGAGTTGAGCCCATCTCCCTCCAGGAGCTGTGTACCTTGGCCACACACATACACACACACACACACACACACACACACACACACACACACACACACACAGAGCTAGGCAGTTTGGAATAGTCTTGCTTCCACTTCCAGTGGCAGAGCAGAGAGATGGTAAGAAAGCAAGGTCCAAGTTTCTGGAAAGTTCCCATATTGGAAGGCCAGTCTGTATGTAATATGGCCTTGGGCAATCCTCAGACCTTCCAGGCCTCAGCTTCCTCACTCTGAGGCATAGGGAGAGGGGTGACAGACCTATCCCTATTTGCCTCTCAAGCAGAGCACCCCCCTCCACTTCCCCATAACATGGCACAGGCTATGTGGGGCCACAGTACCAGTCAGTGCTCTTACAACTGTGATTTCTTCGGGGGCAGTAACTATGCTTTATGGACCCTCGTGCTCCCTGCTGCCTAACAAGATAAACTGCAGACAACACTCTCACAGCGCTTCTCTGGACCAGAGTCAGTCCTGAGAGGTACACCCTGTGATCCGTATAGAAAAGGAAGCTGCCCGACAGAGGCATGCTTGGCCCTGCACCAGTCCATCAAAAGTGTCCAGTGTGTTTCTGCTAGCTAGGTGGAAGGGTACACAGGAAAATGAATGAGCAGACTGCTGCGTGGGTGGGAATATGGGAGAATGAATGAGTGCATGGGTGGGCAGATAGACCAGTAAACGAATGAGTGTGAGGTGAGTAGGTGGGATGGGTGGGCAGCTAGACAGATGAATGGGTGAGTGGACTGGTGGATGAGTGAACTGATGAGTGGGTGGGTGAATGGATGGAGGGGTGTCAGGTTGGTAGATTGATGACAGACCTGTGGATGGGTGAGCGAGTGGACAGACAGGTACACAGACAATGGTTCTGGAACTTCCTGTGTTATCAAATCCCAAGAGTAAGCAGAGAGATAACCTATGGACCACGGCAAGCAGGGAGGTGTTCTGAAGCAATAAGGGACCTCTAACCCAATGGAGAGAAGACAGCGGAAGCAGAGTCCCACCCACATCTCTGGCAGGCTGCCACCTCCCGGGCACTGACATTGCTGCCCCCAAGCCCAACACACATACACACACCGAGCGTCCCACCACACGCCTGCGAAGGGGTGGTTGGCAGAGGTAGTGGGTGGGTGGTGACCTGATCCTCCATTGTCTCCTGTCACCTTCCTCCTGGCTCCTTATTCTTTACAATGTTACACTAGTCCTGCAACACTTGGATGCCCGAGCCAATTTTGTCATGCAAATGAATTCAGTCTATTGTAAATCCTTCAGAAGGGCTGGCAAGTGTCACGAAGCCTTGGGGGTGGAGCTACCTGAGAATGGCTTCTCTGATGTCCCCTTCATTGCCACCACAGCAACATCTCAGACCTTTGCATTGGTCAGACCCTTGGCAAGGACCAGAACAGGCCTCGCTTATGGATCTTCTCTCATGATTGGTTAATCATCTGAGGCCTGGGGGCCCTGTACACAGCCACACAGTTAATTAGCCAGAGCTCAGCCAAGCCTCTCTGCTCCCAGCCAAACCTCTACCCACGGGCTGAGCGGTTCTTGCCATAACCTCCATACAGAGAAAATTGGCCTCCTGGATGGCCTGAGCTCACCCCTCCATCTACCTTCAATTGCAGAATAAGCCTGGGACCTCCCCGGGCCAGCCAATTATCCATCCCCTTAGCTCTGACAGGGGTAGGTCTGAAATGTAGACAGGGACCAGACTGGCCTTGAAAACTAGAAGGGCCCAGAGGACAGACAGTCCATGCTCTAGGATAGGTAACATTAAGAAAGATTGGCCAAAGCAAGGCCAGGCTGATATCTACTACTGGTCAAGAACGGGGTGGGGGCAAATGCCAGGTGTTCTTCCTGGGAGAGCAGCCAGGACCCATGCCATCAGCAACAAAGGTAAGGAGAGAGGTTACGCTGGGACATGGAGAAGATGATGAGTGATGAAGGCCAGCGCTGTCTAGACCTGAGGTGGAGGAACCCAGAAAGAATCCAGCTTGCCAGATTTTCTGCACTAGCCTCAGGTCAGTCTTGCAGGAATTCTGAGACTAAAGCCATCCCTACTTTATGGATTAGAAAACTAAGTTAAGGAAAATCATGAGCCTGACTGCCAAGGCCACGCATCTTGCCAGGGCGATTTAATTCTAAATCCATAGGTTGCAGGCTTTCCAGACTCTACGTTCTTTCCTCTGTCGCTGCTACCAAATACTGCCATCAGATGTCACCACACAGAAGGGAGAAATGGGGGGGGGGCTGAGTTGACAAAGGTAGAGTGATTTTCCTGGAAATGAGTTGCTCAGAACCCACCACCAACTTCTTCAAGCCCCTCCTAAGATGATCCCAACCAGCCAACCAGCTGGGCGGGATCTCTGCGAGTTCAAGGCCAGCCTGGTCTACAGAGTGAGTTCTGGGACAGCCAGTGCTACAACAAAGAAACAAAGAAACCTTGTCTGGAAAGACAGAGAGAGAGAGAGAGAGAGAGAGAGAGAGAGAGAGAGAGAGAGAGAGAGAGAGAGAGGGAGTCC